>JAJGOT010000413.1:760000-777696 GCA_022457155.1 Cladopsammia gracilis | reverse complement strand
AGTTTTGTCGAATTAATGATTTATTACTGTTATGGTACTTAAAACAGCTCCAAAATGGGGAAGAAAATCCAAATCTTTGAGAAAATGTTTTGGGCCCCTATGACACCCTATGGCCCCCAGGACACCCTATGTATCTTTTCAAAAATAAAAATTATTCTGTTCGAAGATAGAACATTTGTTGACCTGGTTTAAATCCTTTCAGTCATATTCACATGATCCAGTCATAATTTTGGCAAGTGAGTCCCTTTTGAGGCCAAAAATCCAAGATTTCAGTGAAAATTTTCCAAAAACGCACTTAGGACATTATTGCAGGGAGCCCTAGTTCAAATTATAATAATTAATTTACCGTCATCTTGTAAAAGTATTTTTTTACTGATAACAGTTCTGTATAAAAATAATGATCAAATTAGTAATAACTTACAATCAAATATTAACTAACAACTGAATTGGTTTATTTCATTGACAGGAATGTTCCAGAAATTAATTTTCATTTAAGAACATTTAATGAAAAATAATTTGCACACAAAAATCCAATATCATTTCAGGTCCTGTCCTTTTTTTTAACTTTGGATTTTGGAAAGATATAAACTTAAGATACTTACAGTATGTATGTACAAGTAATACAAACAAAATTTGCTGAACTTTGGCCAGCAAGCCACACTTTTTGGAAGAAAACGAGAGTTAAAATAAGAAATGTGCAGCTTTTATGTACATGTACATTCACGAATATTTAAATACAGTTTGTATTAAAATTAAAATCCCCATTGTATTCTATGTCAGGAAACAAACTACTAATTAAAAGTAACTAAAGGTCTTTCAAGTAAGCAAAGGTTGTGATGTATAATTATGTGGGTAAATTTAATATTATTCAAGACAGTAGGCTTCCTCTAAAATGGCTGCTAAAATTTAGCTCAAAATTCAAGAAAAATCCCAAATTTCATTTTGTAAAAATATTAATTACAAAACAAATGATACCTTGCAAAAGTACTGCCAAAGAGGTTTGATTTGAATGGTCACACCATAGGATTTTGTCAACAGACTGAAAAGTTAGAACTACATTTCTCGGAAAGGGTTAACCAATCAAAATGCAACTGACTTGGACATTAGTAGTAGTAAATGTTGTATTAATTGCGACTATTTGATCTTCGATTAGCTGTGAATTTCAAATGACCAAAAGAAACGTGCCCTTATTAATAAAATTGTGACTTTCAAGACAAATATTAAATATAAAATTAAATTTGAATGCTAATGGAATAGCAAATCCACCTTTAAAATATACATGTACATGTGGATTAAAATTACACTTTTTAAAACTAGCTCCACAACCATAATTTTCAACATGCCCTTTCAGGTTCTATCTTTTAAAAGGGAACATTTGATCAGCTTCCAAATGAAACGTTTGTTTCAAGTGATTACAAAATGAAAAAAAAAAGCTAAAATATGACTGTTAGTCAATAAGTTTAGCAAAATGGCCTATAAAGGTGACAAGATTGAAATGAGAAAAAAAAAATGCAATTTTAATAAGAAATTATGGATTCCCAAGTGTAAAATATCCAATCACTTTATATTTAACATAACCTGAATGGGTTCCCTCAACAATTTTTTCATTAAAAAACGTTCCACAAAAGAAAAACAAAAAGGATTAAAAAGGGATTGATGCACTTAAAAATTATGATAATCAACTGTGCTCAACCTTAGCGGTAGTCCACTAGTCCAGGACTAGTAAAAAATGGGTTTGGGCTAGTAACAATTGGGCAGATGATGCCTGTTGGCTAGTGAATTACTAGCCCAAGGACTAGTAAGCCAAAACGTTAAGGTCGAGCACTGATCAACATTACAATGAGCTGGAGCTTGTAAGAGAAGGCTTCTCTTTCCCTCCTTTTGATAGTAAGGCAACTTGTCGTTTTAGATTTCTGTTCTCTATCTGAAAAGGAAATGAAGATGTAAAGTGAGTACAAATTAAAAGCTTTAACTGTTAACTCTTAAATACATATTTTCAGAATCAACTCTCAATCTACATACAGTAATTATGATAGCATCTTTATTTTACGTCGAAAATGTGGGGAGTGGTTTTCCCAAGTCTCCCGAGCCAGAAGCTGTTAAAAACGCTTGACTAGAAAAAATAATTACAAGTTAAGGCAAAAAATCATATTAAAAAGATCTACAACCCTGGCCAATACTTCTTGGGACACTCACTGAAATTGCATGCAAAAATATGCTTCCCTAATGTATCCTTACCCTAGTATCCACTATGCTTCTGAATGTTGCTATCACGTGCTATTTCAGTCTCACACCCCCTCCCCACAGCAATGCTGATTGTCGTGAAAACAATTTTGTACCAATGAGGTCAACATTGCACTAGAGGGAGGAGGGGGAAGGGGAAATGTGTTATATTGCAGAGTTATTTTGGTAGTGTCCCAAGAGTTTTGGCCAGGGTTGTAGAATTAAATAATTGTAGACTATTCCTAAATAACAACTAATCCTAATACTAAAAATTTATATAAACTATTCCTGAAAGTATGAAAATATACACAAACACAGACAGGACTATATATACAGGTCATGCACTGACATCCTGTGAACTTTACATTATTTAAATGAGAGCAAAAGTGTGCCAATGTGGTCGAGGATTTGGTGATAGCTGGTTACTGATTCCACGTGTGAGCTATCATATACAAAAAGGTGTACACTGAATAGTTGGTATACCACTGTTAAACTGATCCCTGGCTGCCACTGTCTTATATATCTGAATGTAGCACCTGCTTGAATTTATAAGTACCTGGGGTGTATATTCAGCCTAATTTTACATTTTACAAACCTGTAGACCCTCTAATCGCTCAGACTGATCCTTTTGAATCTGCGTTATCTTCTGTCTGAACTCTTTTTCTTTCTCCCAGTGCTCTGCTTTAAGTTCTGTTATCTTTGATTTTCAAAAAGAAAACATATTAAATTATCATAAATATTTTTGCACTTCGGCCTGGAACAAAGTGGCCTGAATACAAAACAACCTTTGGTGACCCTCCCCTCTCCTATGCATTTTGCTCTACTGATCCCCCCCCCCCCCCACCTCTAACCCTCTGCTCCATCCAACAGTCCTCAGGGGTAAGGCAGGTGACCAATACCTATCGTATTTGGAACACGCAAAATAAATGCTCAAGCCTTATGTACTGTTCAGCAAAGTTTACAGCCAATGGAAGGAAGGAGTGAAATTTTACACAATTATTATTTTATCCCCACAGGTATGATATGACTTGTTAAATGCTTTATGTACTCACAAGTTCAACAGTGTTTTTTGCAAGGTGTATAAATAGCCTGGGTGGCAGGTGCTAGAAAATGAACCCCCCCCCCCCCCCCCCCCCCTCCCTCCCTCTCTCCCTGCATTTCTAACACCTGCTATGCAGACTACCTCTTGTACTGGTACTGCCTTACTGCGACTTAGTTTTTTTCTGGAGCATCTAACATGTCACGACCTGACTCCTAAAAGTTCAGCAATTTGATAAAAACTATATAATTTAAATACAATACATGTATAAAGTAAAGACTTAGGCTGGAGTGGTTGACTAAAAAAAATTAATGATGAGCAAACTAATACAGTCGAACCTCTCCTTACGGACACCTCTCTAATACGGACACCTCTCTATTACGGACAGTTTCCTATGTCCCAACAAAATTCTCACATATTTTCTTTAAAAAAGACCTCTATAATACAGACCCTCTCTAATACGGACAACAGACACTAAATCTCGGTCCCAGAGAGCAAATTCCTATAAACTTAACCTCTTTATTACGGACACTCTGGTGATCAGGTCATGATAGTTGTTCTACTAAAAACATCAGGGACATTTTCTACCAGTTTGAAACAATGCAGTACAAAAACAGAAAAACTAACTGATTTATTGATGTGTGCAAAATGTAGGTGTCCAATTACAGCTATCTGATTACAAAAAGTTGAAATTAAATAGCTGAGATTGGACATCCACATGACCGCACACTCATCACCTAAGAAATAGGCATGTGGAGGACCAATAAAAATCAAGAATTTTGTTATCGATATGATTTCAGGATCAATATTATTAAGATCTTAAAAAACAAAAAGAGGAAAAAGTACATGTCAAAACCATAAATGTACAGTTGTACATATACAATATACAGTTGTAACTAAAGAATAATCAAATGCTTAGTGTCAGTATTTCTTGGTGACTAAAGAAATATAAATTAAAGCTGGTATAGTTACCTTTTTGTCCTTTTCAATCAAAGCTTGTTCTTTCTGTTGCACTTGCCTTTTCAGATTCAGAACCTGATAAAGTGAAATAATTGGGTACATGCAGAGATGCCAACTCTCCCAGATAATCCGGGAGTCTCCCGGATACGGAACAAATCTCCCAGTCTCCCGTACGGGTTACTAAATCTCCCGGATAAAAGCGACTTAACCCAAATTTTCCCAAAATCCAAAAACAAATGCGGTCTTTCATCATATCTTAACTTCACAAAAATGCAGGAATGCAGTTTTCCGGACCCTACATGCTCAAAACCCAAAAAAAAAGGTCGTGCGAACACATTTCACCCTCAGAAAAAATCTCCCTATTTTCAATCTCCAGAGGTTGGCATCTCTATACATGCAATAATAAATAATAATTATTTAATATTAGCAACTAAGTTTATGTCGGTAATTAATGAGCAGCAAGGAAGTAAACAAAGATCCTGCTAACAAAATAACACCTTTCCAGCAAAAACCATTTTCTGCAAAAAATTTACTCTGACCAATAATAAAAATTGAAAATACAGACTGTACCATACAAGTGGACCTTGGAAGAATATAATTAATTTAAAAAATTAATTTTCCAGACTTTGGTGACAGGCAAATTAAACTTGATAAAAACATGTACAGTATGTCATTTGTGGATGAGTTCAGTTGAAATGGCTGAAAAAAAAAAACATTTTTTGGATGAAAACAGGTGCTGTTTTGATCATTTTGCTCTTACATTCACAGTAGCTGTTATTTCCAACTACAACTTTAAAATTTCAAAACTCGAATCCCCTCCCTTCACAGCAGAACTGCAAGAAATTTACAATTGGTTCACCTGCGGCTCGCCATTGTAAATATTCATACAGTCTGCTGCTCATATTTTATCTATTACTTATTAAAACACAGAAGGAGAGATCATATTCCTTCCAAACATGCAATATATTTTACCTGTTCTTTGAGTTCTGTCAGTTCAGTTATGTGTGGTTCATTGACAGCATCACTATTTTTATCAGAAAACAACCAGTTAGAATCTTATATTAATTATAAAATGGAAGTTACTTTTAATTACTTGAATGTTTACCTGGCATGTTTCCTTCTGATTTAGTATCTAGGAGTCTTTATAATTATGCAAGATACAATCCACTTCCATATGTGATGTACATATACTAAGACAATGTATATAACAGAGCTTGCATGACCATGCATTTTCAAGTTTACTTGGGGAATGGGGTAGATGGTCATTTTAGGACATTATGTTCAACAAGATGGTGAGACTAGCAGTTTTTCTCCATAAGCCTGAGACGTCAACGACTTTCTAAAATTCAAGACACCAAGATCAGCTTTGCAAAAAAATAATAACTCCAAACTGTGGTGAACTCAACCCCCTCCCCCCCTCCCCCCTCCCCCTTCCCCCCCTGCCCCTTCCCCCCAAAAAAGACCAAGTGTAAAATTTGATAAAGATGTTGCAAAACACATGTCAGGCCATAGACAGTTTTTGAAAGACCATTAGCAACACTATAACTGAAATTATAATTCAACACATTGATACACTGCCCAAATATTGTCAAAAAGTTATCGATATACGCTATGTCTACATGACGTATATCCAACGATGGCGGTAAATTTCGCATTTCGACAAGAGAATGCAAAAATGACGGACCATCCTCAATATTTTTTCTTCAAACTGTGCTTTGTTATCAATGTGTTGAATTATAAAACTACGGCATCACGTGCGCTTTCGCGCCATAACAGTTAAATGTCCTCCAATGGGAGACACGGTGGCCTAATGTTCAGTGTCCTGGACTCCATGGATTGAGCAGTCTGGGTTCAAAACCATGGCCGGGGTCATCATATTGTGTTCTTGGGTAAGACACTTTACTCTCACAGTGCCTCTCCACCCAGGTGTATAAATGGGTACTGGCAAATTAAAAGAGGCCCTGTCAGGGTAAATTCCGACAGGCGACATGACCCAAAAAGTAGTGACAGCACGTAAAATGAAATCGCGACAAAAGACAAATATTCGTTCAATTTCCAACAGCAACGTGAAACATTGATAAAACATGCACCGACACGAGACATTTTAAAATTCAGACAAGCGACTCGGGACCCGGAAATACAATGTCAGTACCAGCTTGTATGGACCACAAGGCTCGAATGCATACTTTACCTTTACGTTACCTTTTAAAGAAAGATGGTGGAATACAAACTTACTTGCTCATGCTGCTGTACAGACCAACAGTAAGAGGGCTGTTTCTACTGCTTCCAATTCTGTCCAAGGCAGCTGCAGCAACAGAAACTGGTTTGCCATCTTTAGGACTGTCAGTGTTCTCAGTTTTAGGAATCTTAGCGTGTTTTGATTTCCTGTTTAAATTTATAAATAAAATGAACAATTATGTACAACGCTTCATATCATAAGCAAAAACCTATCAAATGAGTCTTGAGGACAATATTTATTATTTTATAATATTATTTTTATAACATTCAACACTCACACTTAGTGGCAATGTTTTTAGTATCACTTTGAAAGCCAAAAATATGAATTTTTTGTATCATTCAATGGAAATCTAAAACTACTGGTCCAGTTTTATTAAGAAATATTTTACTAGTGCTCATAAACCAACATTAATTGTCTTGGAAAACTCACCATAAATTAAAGTGATTGTAGTTTGTTCTTCCTTCAAGGAAACACTTGATATTTTCATCTTGGTGTTCCAAGATCAATTTTATGTACATGAGGTATTTAGTGCAGTTTCAACCAAAACACAGCAAAATAACTGTGCCACCAAAAGGAAGGGGTGGGAACTGTGAGTAACAGGTACATACAGGAAGTAAGAAGGTCACCCCCCCCCCCCCCCCCAACTCCTCCACTGAATACATCTATCAGTCAGTATTGTGTCTTTCATATACAGAAAACTTTTACTAAGGGAGGGTGGGGGATTAACAGTAATAACAGAATCACAAAATGTCTTTTGGAGATTGAATTTAAATGCCACACCTATCTCTTCTGTGTTGGTCTTGATCATTAGCCCTTTTTTCTCCTTTCTTGGCTTTGTGTATGATCCTTTTATAAGAAAGGGTGCAGAGCAGGCAAAGGGTTTTACCATCCACCTTTAATATAATTATAGAAAAATAAAACATTTTAAAGTCAATTAACACTAAAAATAATGTTGAGTAATTAGCAGAGTACTTAGTGCAAATTGTAGGAAGAAACAGTACATTAACAAAACAACAGTAGAGTTAAAACACCTCCACCAGAACAACTATCTTATAATTAAACTACAAGTAATCAACCATAAGGCCGTCCCCTTTTTTCTCTGTTTACCGTCGTCCGACCGACCCATATTTTTGTGTTTTCAAAAAAGAAAGTTATTAGGAAGGTATAAATGACCTAGTGAAACATTTTTTCACTTTTAATCTAAAATATCAAGTGAACATTGTTTTCGCTTTTCTCGGCTGAGTTTCACCACGACATTGACCTTTTCTTCCTCCATTGCTGCCATGTTGATTTTGTAACCACGTCTCGTTGTTACTGCGCCTTCTAGTTCCAGATTGCTCCTGATTTTTTTTTAAGATTTTTTTTTAATCCAACCGACCGACCGACCCAAAATTAGGAAATGCATTCGACGGTAAACGGAGAAAAAAAAGGGGACAGCCTAACGAAAATGCATTCTCACAAAAGAAGGAATGTGAAAACATTCAGGGAGATGCCAAAGTAGACAGTAGTTCCCACCCAGTTTGCCCCTGAAAAGAACAAATTAAGAATCTTCGGGGGAGGGGGGGATGGGCCAGGGGGCTAAAGTGGCGTCAAAACAGAGAAACATAAGAGGAAAGCTGAATCTAATCTGGCTACTACACAGGACTCCAAACACAGGATTAGGATTGCATGAACACAACTAGTAACTTATTATTACATAACTATGTAATACCACCAGTACCTTATCTCTTGATTCCAAGGGTTTCTCAAAGGCACAGTTAAGTTTACACTGTTCACAAGAAACTGGTGGACCATACTTTTTCTCTGAACTCACACATCTAAAGAGTCAATTTGTAAATATTTAAATGGCTATTAATATGTTTACTGGAAATTTGAGTTCAGCCTGGTCAAACACGACAGATGCAACATTTCACACAATATAGTACAATAAACTTGTGGACGTTTGCAGAGATTCAAACCCTTTGGGAACGGCAAAACCGCTACCATGAGCAGTGAAGGCATGAGCCTCCAGACCAGGGCGGTCCAGAGGGAATGCCCCCTAGAAAAATTTTTTTAAAAAGGCCTCAAAGATGCCATTTCCTGCATTTTGAGATCATATTCAATGGAAAATTGTCTTGGATAACCTGAATTTTGAGCGGAAACAATCGCCAAAAAGGGGAGGTTTCTGGCCAAAACAGGAGGGTTGGAATCTCTGTGTTTGAATGACTAGTCAAAAATGAAATTGAATGAAACAAGACAACATGCCACATCCAAGAATAAAAGATTATTTATCTTCTCCATGCACCCCATTTCCTGTCAGTTATAATTTAAGTCTACAGTTCATCTGCATCTTGCTGCACAATGTTGAGCAAAATGTTGCATCTGTTTGATCAGGGTTTTACATAATTTTAAAACTTTTTTCACTATTTACAGCTTGAACTTTGTACTTGCCTGGAACATTTACTTCCATCAAAAGCCGCTCTTATGTTACAATACTCGCAACAAGATGGCTGGTAACAGAGAAATAAGAATTGCATGTTAGAGGATATTTTATAATTAATAATAGGGTAACTATAACATCAACTGTTGAGAGAGATATTCAGCTGACAATTTCAGTGAACAATACAGAAGTTCACAACTTAAGCAATGACCAAATTGTTTTCAAGAAAGCCAAGAATTTTATTGCCAGAAAATAATGGAAATAACTGGAAAACTCAAAAATAAAGTGATCAAAAATCAGAAAATATAAATTGAAAGATGGGTGTTTTTGAGCAAGTGTTTTTAATTTGTCTGTGATACATGCAGCTAGGATATCGAGCACTGAAGAGAAGATTATCATGTACATGTGATTGCCCATATTAAAAAAGCAAGCCATTAATTAAAGAGAAAACAAACTTAAGAAAGATTGTCATTAAAACTATGCTAAAACATGTCAATGTATTCAAACATGGTTTTGTTTCGTAACTTGTTTAAAGACCATCTGCAGTGAAGTAGTAGTGTCAATAAAAGTCACCTTCTAGTTTTTTCGCAATAAAATGTCCAATATTCTCTATTACCTGGCCATACATTTTAAGGTTATAACTGCACTTCTTACAGACTGGGTCCTTCTCTGTATTCCTAGAACCCAATGCAACACAAAATCATGACATAATTGCCCACTCCAGAAACTATTATAAATACCATTAATACTCTTTAAAGTGCGGGTTTGGGTGGTGCTTGATGTAAGCCTCATTTTTCCGATTTCTTTTGTTTTCAGCATGAACTGCACATGCTACGCTTCAACTTTGTGGCATTGCATACAGTGCACATTTGTATGCGAACACACAATGCTACGTCATAGCGTTCCTACATGTACTCTGAATTCCGTTGTGCCATTCTAACAAAGGAGACTTGAATAATTACACCCTGGTGAGGCTGAGCCTGTACATAAAAGAGTATTATGGTATTTTTCGGAGTGGCCAATTAACTGAACAACTATTCACTGAAGTGGAGGTGGGTATTTACCAAGCCGCGAAGCAGGGAGGTAAATATCTGTTCTGAGCTTTGGTTTGAAAATTTTTAAACCAAAGAATAATTTGAACCACAACATATCCACCAATGGCCACCGATACCTACAGAGGTAAATAGTTGTTTTTAAGTAGTATTATTTATTTTACACTAAAACAGTGAGATAATGAAGCAAGAAAATGATGATTTTTAACTCATTTATTCCTGTCAACATGCAATTACAATATTTGCGTGCAAATGACCGAAATTTGCTTGGAGGTGAATAGCGCTTGTTATCCCAAGTTTCAGTAGCCAATCAGAGTGCTCCAACAATGCTATCCACTGTTTTAGTATAACATGCTATTATACAATAATTGTCTTACTATTAATTTAATGACCAGGTTTTATCCCTATTGCATGTCGGTATATCAAAATACATTTTCTCCTTTCTTGTCCTCATACATGCATGTATATTATACCACTGAGTAGTGAGTAGAAGTTGTTAAAATATGTTGTAGTGCAATTTTGTCCTTGGTGCAAATTTTATTTTCCTTTGCTTTGGGGCATGGTAATGAATGACAATGAGTTTTAAACAAAGGAAAATAAAATTTGCACCAAGGATAAAATTGCACCACAACAAATATCAAGAGAATTTGTCTTTGGTGATCATATCCTTAATTCTTATAACCTCTCTGATTGATTAATAAGCATTGATATTATCATGTACTGTGGAGAAATTTGATGCTGATCACTATTGGGGCTTTGAAAGGGTTAAGGTGAACTAGAAATTACAAAAATAATTTTGTGCAAAAATTAACAACAGTTTTCTATGACTTTAAAAGCAAAAACAACTGACTGACTTTAACAGATGAAACTCCAAGCGACAATAGGTACATGTCACCAAGGGGAAGGTCTTTCGGCACTCCTATAAATAAATGAACAATATATTTAATTTTAGAAACAAAATAAACATGAAGAGTGGCTTACTATATGCAACCTCCTCTATGGGTATTTCTAAGTACTAACTAAGTTAGTTAAAGTTGATGCAATTGCTACTGGAGAATTCCAAAATTAAAGTACAACGTAAGACCCCCATTACCTTTGGAATTAGCTACCCAAAAGGTGCCACAACTTTCGGTAGCAGCTACTTTTGGGCAGCCGTTTACTTTTGGACTGCTAAAATACAGTTTTAGGCAAACAATCCATTCAAGTCACTTACGGAACAAAAGCTGGATGCCTTCTAACTCAAAATATGAAAGGAAGTACACAAAATCTGGCTGAACACTTAAAAGAAAACATGAATCGTGATAATTATGTGAATGACTATCTAATGGTTTATAATTATATTTCATTATAAAAATACAGAAAATCCATTTTGTGTCAAATATATTTTAGGAAATGTTCGTGCTTAACCAATCAGAATAGCAAAAGACAATAGCTAATAATTTTGCTTCTTGATGAAGTTCCCCAAATACAATATCTTTGAAAAATTTCATGTTGTGCGATTGGGTCTCAAAAATTAATACTTGAAACCTTAAAAAAATTTGACTTAATGCACCTTGAACCTTAACTTTTTAGCAGTTTTTGAGTCTAGGCCAATGAGATCACTAGTTGTAAAAATGAAAAAAGTTGACATTCCATCGTACATTGCCATTTGGCACTATCCTTCTTATACAGATCATTACTTAAAGATCTGGGTTTCTCAGTAATGATACATGTAAATGTAGCACTGAACTACTGACAGGGAGTTGGGGGGGGGGGGGGAGCAACCACCCCCTTGGGTTTTTGTGGTGTTACAATATTTTGAGAATATTTTACCTCTAATGGATAGCCTGTGATTTGCTCTACAAGATAAGGTATATAATACGGGTAATGGCACTGCTCGGGATCTGTGACATCACACACAATGGCCAAGATGGTAGACTACCCCCCACCCCTGTGCAACTACACTGTACATGTAGGAGTATTGCTATTGCACAGCCAAGACCATGTGCATTCAACCAGTGCTGTCAGGGGCGGATCCAGGATTTTGAAATGGGGGGTGGAATTTTAAATGCAATAGAACCAAAGCCTGTTTTTTTTTTTAATTTATTTGAGAAATACTTTAGAAAAAAAGAAAGAAAGGGTCTCAGAAAAGGGGGGGGGGGGGGTGAAAATTCACCCATTTCACCCCTCCCCCCTGGATCCACCCCTGGCTGTTGCTTATCATGCAATATGCAAGAACACTCCTGAAGACAGAGAATAATCCCATACACGGCATTTGCAAAAATTGAAATCAGGACATTTTATTCAGATTTGAGCATAAATTTTTTGCAGATCAATGGATTTGGGTATCAAAATGCAATGGATTGGCAGATTTGCATGCCACTATTTACCCCCCTCCTCAAGGATCTTTCAAAGATTTTAATCACTGATGTGTCTCTTCAGTAGTGTCACTGGTGAAATTATGCTGTGACGTACAGCTGATCTCAAACGTCAGAAAAACTTTCACCTGTGCGTTATTTGTACACTGTCAGATGATCAATGCATGAGCAGAAAAGGCAAACTAACGAAACTATAAAACTCCAAATCGACTGGCCAATATCGCAAAGATTAATAAAGACTGACGCTTATTAACGGACAGGAAGAAAACTTTGCGCTAAAACAAGAAGCACATAATTAAATACTTAAGCTTATATGAGTATCTTTATACTACGAAAATAAGATTTCACAACAGCAGGCATCGCACGAAAAGTCGAATTTATTAATCTATAAAACGATGCTAAAATCCATTTTTCATGCTTTATAATTTAATTAAGTTTAAGCTTAAGCTTAAGCTTAAGAATAACTTCGAACTAACAAAATTTTATTTAAACAAACCTTGCAAAGTTGGTCACCCTTTGATAGTTGGTCGAATGGATGGCGGCCGTTGCAATTGGTGCAAGCAAAGAGAGACATTTTCAGTTGACCCCTGTTGGAAATCGATCGACAGAAGATTTGCACAACTCCCTGCTTCTTTCTCAACTCGAACTCACAGCTCGCTTGAGCTCGAGCGTCCGCCTGAGCTCGACTTTGTAGTGAAAGAGTCAGTAGTACATTTATCCAGCGGTATCATCATAGAAACGAGTAAGCACTTCATATATTAAAATTGTTATGTACCTCACTTGATGTGATGGGATAGCTGCATATTGTTCGGGAATAATTAACAATTATTCACCGAAGTGGAGGTGGGTAGTGGTAAGGGCCTCCCAGGGGGAAGTGGGGGGGAGGGTACATGTTTCCTTGTTCCCTATAAAAAGCAATTTATCCCTTGTTCCCCAAAAATAAATTCTAATGTTCCCCAAAATTCATTTTTACTGAGTTCCCCTGTTCCCTGAAATTATGTTCCATGTTCCCGTGTTTCCCAAAAATATTCTTTAAATGTTCCCCACAATTTCGCAGGTTACCGCGTGCTCAAAAGCTCGTCACCAGTTCTTTTGTGAAGAACAAAATTGCGCCCAGGCCTCTTTCCTCTTGCACCGGGAGACAAAAGAGAAACGAGTTTAAAAATTTCTTGAAAATCTAAATAATCAATGTTCCCTTGTTCCCGAAAAATGCTCAAAAGTTCCCTTGTTCCCTAAAAGTAATTTTAAAATATCCCTTGTTCCCCCCCAAAAAAATGGCCATGTTCCCTTGTTCACTAAAACCCCTGGGAGGCCCTCTGTATTCGCAGGCTACGATCACGCTAAAAATTGTAAAATAGATTTTCTAAAACTGCGAACATTTTCTAATCTCTAAAGGAATCTCATTCCATTCACGCGTTTAAATTTGAGCTATCGTAGTTGTTTTCATCTGTTTTGAATTAAGTCCAGCAATTTTCATTGCTCTCCGAGCTCTTTGCTCAAGCGACCAAAAAAAACTATAAAAATGTTGGGTTTGTCTGCGGCAGTAACAAGTTAGGCTAGATTGCTAGATTGTTTTCAACGGCATAAATCAAAACTGCTACCACGGTCCTGGCGGTCAACATAATTTACATACCAACTCTCTCTCTCAAACGGTATTTATATTTAGTTGTTCGTCCTGTTGTTTTAGTAATTTTAGTTTAGCTAGATATATATTTTCTTGTAATAAAAAATGTCATGGAAATGTGAACATAAAGTATTGTATTAGAGTTTTTTCGTATCCTTTGTATTTCACATGTGAAATACAAATGGTGAAATTTCTCATGCAAATTAGTCGTCTAGTTTTTGAATTAGAATGTCTCGCGATCAGTCATGCAGCGAGATGAGCAAGCTTTTTTAAGTTTTGGAAGTTGTTTTATCGAAAGTATTTCCGCAGGTTCCAATAGCCATCGTTTAATGAAGACTTGCTTCACAACAAATCACGCGTCAAGTTTAATTTAACTTGAGAAATATCAGAGAGGCAAGCGGGAGAAACTCTAGGGAGTAAAAATCTGGTCTAGATTTAAGGCACAGTTTACGTAAATTAGTCAAACCTTAGATTATGACAACTTATTATTTAATAAATATGTAAAGGTGCATGCGCTCTCGCCAGAATAGATAATTATTTACTCATTTACTCCTGTGATTTCTAATTGCCAACGATAAAAGGGAAGAGAGTTTGACCACTTTTTATTTAATTGGAGAGCAGCCAAACGTTTTCAGTATTTGTCTGTCAAGAATTCTAGCATGCGAAGCTATATTGAGCATTTTCCCGATGTGATTGGGATGATCGATGGCACACCTGTTCGAATCAATAGACCGCAAGGCAACTTACAAAGGCTTTACTACTAGATTGTAGTGGTTATTTTACTTACGGACAGGCAAGACAGGCAAGTTAAATTGAACTTGATGCCTGATGTGTTGTGAAGCAAGTCTTCAACAACATAAAAGCTTGCTCATCTCGCTGCATGACTGATCGCGAGACATTCTAATTCAAAAGCTAGACGGCTAATTTGCATGAGAAATTTCACCATTTGTATTTCACATATGAAATACAAAGGATACGAAAAAACTCTATTGTATTGTATTGTATTGTATTGTATTGTATTGTATTGTATTGTATTGTATTGTTGTATTGCATCATGACAAATAAACATGACGTCACGAGTTTCATTCGGGCAAATAAAGTTCAGCACCCTCGACAAAATTTTTCCCGTACGCCGATGCCATTACAAAACAATTTATTAACTATACCTCGATGTAACGAACATTTTGGTTGTTTTTCCGCAAATTCGTTCTATCAAGGTTTTCGATAGAACGAACGCTCGATGTAACGAATCAATTTCCGGTTGAATTTCCCCAGTGTACAGGTGTATTTGATATTTTACTTGCTTTTTTATCAAATCGTTTAATTATTTTATAGCTGATTAGATCCATTAGATCCTTTACTACAAGATCCGGTGCTTCTATTTCGTTACGGTGGTGTTTGTAAATACAGTTATAAAATTCATAACGGCTAATTTGCATGAGAAATTTCACCATTTGTATTTCACATATGAAATACAAAGGATACGAAAAAACTCTATTGTATTGTATTGTATTGTATTGTATTGTATTGTTGTATTGCATCATGACAAATAAACATGACGTCACGAGTTTCATTCGGGCAAATAAAGTTCAGCACCCTCGACAAAATTTTTCCCGTACGCCGATGCCATTACAAAACAATTTATTAACTATACCTCGATGTAACGAACATTTTGGTTGTTTTTCCGCAAATTCGTTCTATCAAGGTTTTCGATAGAACGAACGCTCGATGTAACGAATCAATTTCCGGTTGAATTTCCCCAGTGTACAGGTGTATTTGATATTTTACTTGCTTTTTTATCAAATCGTTTAATTATTTTATAGCTGATTAGATCCATTAGATCCTTTACTACAAGATCCGGTGCTTCTATTTCGTTACGGTGGTGTTTGTAAATACAGTTATAAAATTCATTAATAATTCATAAGGAAAATACAAAAGAAATGAATGTTTAATGAAGGTTTGTAAACCCCAATACAGATCAACTAAGTTGATGAATTATTAAACAGTAGCATTAACTTTTGATACAGATGTCTGCTGAGCTAATTAGTATGCATTAACTTTTGATACAGATCTCTGCTGAGCTAATTAGTATGCATTAACTTTTGATACAGATCTCTGCTGAGCTAATTAGTATGCATTAACTTTTCATACAGATCTCTACTCATTGTTTCATTTCATAAGTCAGATAAAATATTCGCGTCCGATCTGTATGGGCGTTTACAATGGCTCGCCTTCGGCTCGCCATTGTAAACGCCCATACAGATCTCCCGCTCATATTTTATCTATCACTTATTTGTTGACATAATACTCCACGATTCTTGGAATATCCAGGGGGCCCGTTTCTCGAAGTCCCGATAACTTTCCGGGCCCGGTGTATTAACTCCCCAAACTAGCCGGAATTGTTTCGTCACCTTAGAATTTTATTGCTTAGCCTTTAAAACCAACAAATGAACATTGAAGACAGAAAATACCTTTCCGGGTCCGAAACGTTTCCTGGACTTTTGAGAAACGGGCCCCAGGGCCATTTCTACGCCCCGCCCGCTATATTGAAAGCGGATCGAGAAAGCCCTAGCCTGGGACGAGGTTGGGGAATGTTTACCAAAGCGAAACGAAAACAGAGCCTGATTGCAGAATGTGCCGTTTATGGCTCCGTCAATTCCAAGCCCGCTCATCCCCCCCCCCCGGGCATTTGTCGGGCATTTTATAACTTTTTCTTCCCAAGGGTGGAGAATTTGTCAAAATAGGGCAGCCCGGGGGTGGGGCATTGTCAAACCAACGTTATCTTAGGGATATTAAAATTTGTACATGCTTCGTTGTTTATTTTAAATTTTCTGATTGCCGCAATATAAAAAAAAAATAAGAACTGAGTTGATAAATGTCGTTTGAGTCCCGCACTTTTTAAGTCTGAAAATATTAAAGTTTCACACAATTTTCAAAACAGGCCGCCTATTGCCTTACCTTTCAAGTGCCACAAAAAATAATATCTATATCACGGCAAATTTTTAATTTTTGTTGACGTCTTATTTGCCAACATTCGTGGCCTTGGTGTCTATTCCATCCTGATATGTCACAACAGAAGAATCTGGCTATTTAAAAATTCAATAGCAACTTAACTTGAAAAAGCGTTTCAATCAACGGCGACCTTACCGTGTAAATGGATTGAACATAAGCATAATTTTAATCAAAATTAATAACATTAACAACGAGAATCGGGGAGTCAAAAGTTTTGCGGAAACATAACACAAATATTTAGAACGAACGAGGGAACGGATATACTAGAGAAGAATACTGCGGTAGAACGAAAGAATTTCTAGCATAAATAAAGATCCATTTATTAGTGAGAAATTAGTGCTTCCATCAATAATCATTGAAATAAAAATGCACAAATGTACTATTGTACAAATAAGCTGACCCCACCGTGGGGCATTTGCTCACTTTTTTTTAAAAAAAAAAAGACAAATGCCCCCCGAGGAGGGGATGAGCGGGCTTAGAATTGACGGAGCCATTACCTTTTGGTCAGTTCGAATTTTAATGAATATCTTTGCTTACCCAAGTGCCTTTCAAAGGCTTGATCTAAATAGCATCAGAACGACACTAAGAAACTGATGGAAATGATTCCAATCAATAACATGCTTAATACAGCTGTAAACGTGCGTGTTCTGAATGTTGCAAGGTATGATGATTATATGTTAATTAATTCCATTTTTTTTTTTTTTTGCTTTTTCGCTTTTTAATATGACAACGTTATTGCAATAGACCAATAGGCCATTTGCACGACGGCGT
>JAJGOT010000413.1:652500-757500 GCA_022457155.1 Cladopsammia gracilis | reverse complement strand
GAGAATTATGAAACAGCAAACATGCTGGAAATTTAAATATTTCACAAACTGATTTCATGCTAGATGCAATAACACCATTTTTTTTTATATGTGTAACAACGAAAGTGTGACCTAGCTCTGAGACACGCTTAATGCAGAATAATCTCTGAGGAGTTGACTGAGTCAAAAACAATTGTAATATGCGATTATTCTATGGATCTTAGACTCTTTTGGCTGTTATGAAAAAACACTATCTCGGAAGCCATGCTAACCGCCTTCGCGCAAAATCACGGACTGAGAAATTAACTCAGTGATTCTACATGTAGCATTCAGCAGCTACTACTAATCTTGCAAACTACTGTATGCGCCAGAGAAGCTATATTGTTATGCCCAGAGCTAGCAAACAAACGACGGCTTAACTAAATATCCTAAATGGCTCTGGAAAGCATAAATGTCCTAAGATCAAAAAATATGTTATATCTTAATTTTGATCTAAAAGGAAAAATCTCTCAGGCACAGACTTATGGTAAGGTTGAAAAGCGATTTTATGTAAACAAAACAGGACTTGGATTTTATAGTTCTCACTTCACTCGCGTGGCCTTATGCAAATATGTTTGTGTATTGTTTGCAATTTTGATTTCCAAATCAGTTTCTCGGACAATTTTTGATAAGTAACAGGTGTATTTTATTTGGAAATTAGTCCTACTAGTTATTCTAGACAGAGAAAAAGTTGTTTTTGTGAACTTTTGTACGGTCTAAATGTACTGTGCAGACGGTCGCGTAATTCTGTTTTTGAGAATTGCTAAAATTGAAAAATAGCCCGGTCGTCAATCTTAATTCTTAATTGTGCTTCGGACCTTTCTCCTCAGTTAAGTTTACCATTGGCTTTCTGTTCAGAGAGCGATGCTGTTAGGGTCAGCCTATCTATATATATTAGTGTATTACTAGTCACCTTCAGGATGTCCATTGTTGTCAGTGCTGTTGTTTCTTAGTTATGGTAATCATTTGGTTTCAAGTTCAGTTTGTGATTTATTTGCACAAGTAGTGCATTTTTTAAAAGCTCGATCATTAAACAAAATAAGTTATTTACAAATTTGGATTATAATGAGAAGTTTTATTTCTTTTTAATGTTGATCCATAAATTAGAAGACTAACTGCTGTTCTTGTCTTTGGAGCCATGGAAAAAAGAACGAAACATACATGTAGTTATTAATTCATTTAATAATATATTATGTACATATATTTCTTTATTCTAATTTTATTACTTGCAGTTTCCTTACTGTTTACTGTTATTTCCTTGGTAATACCATGTATTTAGAAATGGGAATACCGAAATAAAGTTGTTGTTGTTGTTGTTGTTGCACTCACTGGTGGAAGTACTGCAAATTTGATTACATTCTTGTTAAATGGTGTAATTTTGGAAGTGAAAAACAATGTTGTCAGGGACAAGTGGAGCCTTATTATTGCTAATACAGTACAGCTCAGAGATAAGTTACCAAAGATTTGCATTTAAATGAAACTACCACAAATAATAGAAATAGATGGAAGTTTCCAAGGCTTGCGAAGGTGTGCAATATAACTGTGGACTTAAAAATTATACTGATTATTATTTATCATTGACAGTTTCAGGAAAGAAGGCAAAAGTGACATTTGATTATGAAGCTCAAGATCAGGATGAGCTGTCTCTGAAATTGGATGAAATCGTTGACATTCTGGGTGAAGAAGAACCGGGTTGGTGGAAAGGTCAATTAGGCAACAAGGTCGGGGTGTTTCCTTCAAATTTTGTGGCGCTTATCGATGAAAAAGATGTTTCTCAACCTAAGGACACACCTGTGGAGACCCAGCGCAAACATTCAGGTTTGTTATGAATAGATTTACGGCCCAAAGATCATTAAATTATAGCTTGTTACACTGTAAGTACAGTACTGGACAGAAGTAACCTGACAGAGAACTCGGAGCAGAATGCATTTGCATGCAAACTGCAAACCTGTCAAAAACTTGAGGTCAGCAAAATGAATTCTACATTGTACCTAAAATTCATTTTTGTTGATCTTAAGTTTTTGACTGGTTTTCAGTTCGCACACAAATTGAAGTAAAAAACCAGTTAATTCAACCACAATGTTAATGACTTCGTATTGGAGGGAATCCAATTTGGGTTATAATTTGATAACAATTTGTATCTGACATTATTTTACAATAACAAATACCATTGGAAGACGAATACAAGATGCTCTAACATGGTTCTCCTTAAAAAAATTTAGCTACTGATATTTATGATGTTCCAAGCAGAAATGAATGGTGTTTATTATTATAGGGACAGTAAATTTTTAAACTTTCACTGCTTGATAAGGAGAACTCTGTGAGAATGAGAAAGATAAGAGAAAATTCTAAAGAGTCAGCGAATGAAAATCCAAACACTTTTTAACCCGTGTGCTTGTATTTGAGGAGTAGGTTTTTTTGTGTCTGGTGACTTATTGGCTTATTGTTAGAATTTTACGGTTTGTTTTTGCCCTTGCAGGGGAAGCTGCACTGCCTGCAAAAGAAGCTCCTAGCAGTGACAATTTGGATGGTTTATTAGATGAGGAGGAACTTGAAATAAAAAGGCACCCCAGTGTTGGGGCATCAGCCAAAAAGCAGCTTGGAGGTGGAATGGGTTTTGGGAACCTCATCAATCCTAATATTTTGGCTGAGAAAAAACTCAAGAAAGTCCATCATGATGTCAAGAAGGAAAACAAAGCAAAGCCTGAGGACAAGAGTTCTATTACATCTACTGAACCAAGCAAACCATCCACCGTGAAAACAAAAGCACCGGCATTGGTAAAGAAACATATTCTTATTTGTCTGTGTTGTTTTTAAAGGATTCCCTTATCATTTGTGATTCTTAAAGTAATAAAATATAAAAATTACCACTGGTAACTTTTTGGGTATTACACCAAAAACAAATTATGATACCTGTAGAAGCAGGTTGTTAGAAAGACTGCTACCTCCTTTATGCGAGTTTTTACTGTAGTGAAAGCCTAACTATGGACTTAAAAATTACTGATTATTATTTTTATCAATGACAGTTTTACCTTTTTGGAGCTCAGTTGATAGACACACCTTATCCCTCCCCCCCTCTCTCCCCCCTCTGGTAAGTGATGTTCTGATGATACATGTAAGTGGCAAGGGTCAGTAAAAACAAACCCTGTTGGTATTGCTTTGTTCATTTCTCTTAGAGTGCCAAGTCAAGACCAGCACCACCTGTTCCTCTTACTCCTCCAAGTAAGTAAACATAGACATAGATTGCGTGCATGAACTATTTTGAAAGTTATGTTATCCCCTGAAAGAATGGTTTGCTTTCTTGTCTAAAATTGGGCATTGATTATGGCCATTTTGGCTTGAATGAGGGGGTTGGGGAATTGAATTGAAGCTAGTGAGTTAGGGTTACAGTTAGTGTAAATCAGATTTGCTAGGTTGTCCACAACTTTTCAAGTAGCTGGCAAAAATTTTTAAGTAGCCGGATAGCACCAGTAAAGAAACACAAATAATTTGTCTTTAAAAAAGTATATTTATCACAAAAGTAGCCGGCACAAACGACCAAAGTAGCCGGTTAATTCTGCCGGCTGCCGGCTGTTATGGACAACCCTGGATTTGTGGTTTGAGATCGTACATGTAGGAATTCTTGATTACCAAAACAAAAAAATTCTGGCACTGCAAAGTACTGTGATTACAATCTTCCGGCAATCTATCGTGACATTCTGTCCAGTATAATTAGTTAAGTCCATCCATAACATTGCTTGGGGGTTAAAATGTTGCCTGTCTACCTGTCAATTCCAAGTAATTTTTAGGAGTGACAGGTAAAAAATATAGAAGCCTGTTGCTGGCAACAGGCAAAGAAATTCTTAATAATTCAGAATATGTTGATTTGAATAATATTTTCATCCGTTTTCCACCCGCACTCATGCAGTTTCAGAAGTCATTGTCACGGCTCTCACCATAAGTGCACATGATAAAGATAGCAGATGCCATGCATGTGACTTGCTTTCCTTCGCCAATCAAACGTGAAATGAATTCTTTTAGTTCACGATATGCGATATGGGTCATTTTTTAAAGCATAAACAATCTGCCGAAGAAGCAAAAGCTGGAGAAGTGCTAAACTTACACTTGCAAGACTTTAAAAACAGCAAATATGAATACAACAATGTTCTCATCTTGAAGTTTTTCCTTTAGTTCAAGAGCCTTGTTCCTGGTTTCTTGCTTCTGAATGTTGTTCAGGTTGCATTTTTGTAACTCGGCAGTATTTGCAACATACATGTATTTCAGGTATCAAATATCAAGTACTTTTCACAGCTTTTCTGTGTCCTACCCACCGTGTACCTTTGGCTGTGGGTGAGCCTGCAATTAGACTATGGCGGGATGATGCTAAAAATATTTAATTTAAATAGTTATTATAACTCATATAAACTCTTCTTTTTCAATGTGATTAATTTAGCCAGAGCTTAACTAGTTTTTAAAAGTTCTGTATAACCTCCACCCACTTGTAATTGCTCTGTGGTGGTAGCCAACTCGAAAGCTTGGCTCCTTTGGCTGCTACACACTTCTTCCTTTGTTATGTTTAATTCAATGTGTAGTTAGCTGTGTTCTTACTTCTTTTTTTTCCTTATTGTTGTATTGTAATTGAATAAGTGTAAATAATAAACTTGAACTTAAGACTAGTGGATACCTGTGGGCAAAACCAAAGGCCTAAACAGACTATAAAGACAAAATAAATTGACAATTAATAAATGCCATTGCTTCCTTATTCTACCAGTTTATTAAATTGATTGTAAAACCACAGTTGAGTTTTGTTATCATCACTGAAAAAAATGAAAATAAACATTAAAAATTTTTGTTCAGGTTTGATGTTGGTAGCGACAGGTGGAAAAATATTCTGCCTGTCACCAGACACAGGTAAACAGTCTGGGAACATTTTGACCCCTGTTACTTCTCATTGATCCTCATAAGTATCTTTATTTACACCTATGGCTATAAAAGCATCAGCTACATACATTTTGTCCTGTCCTTAAATTTCTGTTTTCATTTTTCAGCCCAGAAGCCGCCAAGTGAACAAGCCAAAGTGACGTTTCCATACGAGCCTGAAAATCCTGATGAACTTCGTTTAGTCGAAGGTGACATCGTCACTGTACTTAACAAAGACATTGCTGAGAGTGAAGGATGGTGGGAGGGAGAACTCAATGGTAAAGTCGGTGTGTTTCCTAATAACTTTGTTGAACTGCTACCAGCTGAGAAAGAAGACACATCAGTGAAAGAGAAGGTGAAAAAAGGAAATCAGCTTTGTATGACTGTAATTAAGCTTTCAAGTCACAATGTTCATACATGTCAGTGCTGAAAATAATATTTTTTTTAGTTAGAAGGACATATTTCCTTAGAAACCGCCCTTTTTATCTCACATTTTACAAAATTGGTCGGGCACTATTTTGGATTTTTCTTGAGACACAATCTGTTAGCATACATGATGTTCTCTTTATTGAATCTGGAGAGCTCCTTTTACATCAAAATAAATGGCAGTACAAACATTATAAATTGTTATTTCATGTTTATAGAATGGAATGCGATGGCTTAACAAGTTGCCGGGGGGGGGGGGAGGTGGAGCAAAACTTGTAGGAGAGGGGTGGGTCAGACGGTTGTTTTGTATTCACAAGTTGGCTTGTAGGAGCCTTTGATCTGACTTCATAACACAAAGAGGGTGCAAAACAACTGATTGTGTAATTTATATAGTGTCAGTTTGTTTCATTATGTTTTTGTTTTATATTTACAGGCTTCTGTTCATCCTCTGTCTGCGGCCAAGAAAGGTGTGCCTGTGCTGCCTGTAGCCAACTTAGATGAAGTAAAAAAATCACCAAGTGAGTACAGTGGTCCCAAACATGCAGTGCAATGCAAGTTACAGTAAAAGCTGTATTTAGCATTGAGCCCATCCTGTATTTGTGTTTAAGGAATTGTTTCTCTGTGTTTTGAGCTGTATTACTGGTTTTAGTTATTGGCTAAATTTCTAAGAACATTGCTTACAATACATGTAGTAGCACATGAATAGTAGCATACCGAGGAAAGGTTAGCTGCGCAAGCCTTCTCAAAGAATGTACTGTACTGTTTCAGTAGAAATGCTGAGCTTGCAGGCTGATCACTCTTGAATTCCTTTATTTGCACTCCTATCATAGAAACACATAAAAAGCCTGTTCCATCACTCCACACTAAAGATGAATCTGACTCAGATGTTAGTTCAGAACCACCTCTCCTCCCAGGACGACCAGAGAGACCAGCACAGGCAACACCAAAGGAGCCGCCTAAGAAGCCTGGCCCATCCCTCCTGAAAAAAGAAGAACAAGACTCTGAACATACCCCTGAGGTAACCCGGCCAGCACCAGGAAAGAAACCAACGGCACCACAGAAGCCCAGCCTTCCACCCAAGAAACCTTTACCAGTAAAGAGTAAAAAACCTGACATTACAGTAAAGAAACCAGAGAAAAAGGTAGATACGTCAGAGAGTTCTCATGTGAAACAGCCATTGCAAGATGAGGAAAGTTCAAAACCCGCTGACATAAAACCTGCAATACCTGAAATCAAGACAACTACAGAAGGTATATGCACAGTGTCACATTACAAACAATATGACTTGTCCTTGTGAAAACACAGGATGTAACACATTGTTAAATACCCTGATTTATCACGCAGTTGTATTAAGTCACCAATACGTTGTGTATGAAATGTCCAGTAATTTAAAGCAGCAATATTTAAAGCAGTCTAGTGTATTTTTATTTGCCAATGACTGTCTGTTCATCTTTATTATAGCCCCTGTTTCCTTTGATGATGTGCCACAGACAGAAACATTAAACCACTTGACTGCTAACAGAGCCAAGGTCCCTCAGAAGAGGCCACCATCCAAGGTCTTGTATTCATCATGACATTTTGACTTCTAATGATATTAATAATGATAATAATATTAAGGGAATAGTTAACTTGACCAAGTGCATGGTTGAGTTGCAAAAGCATGCAGCAGGAATTAAAAAAAGACATAAGAGAAGTGCTTAGAGGAGACGCAGTGGTGTAGTGGTCACCATGTTGGACTTCAGATCTGAAGGACGGTGGTTCGAGGTTTGGTCTCGGCCGCAGTGTTGTTTCTTAGACAAGAAACTTTACTCCACATTGTCTCTCTCCATCCAGGGCCCAGTTGTTTGAAAGCCGATTAATGCTAATCCCAGGTAAAAAGTTAACCGAGGATTTCATTTTTCTGTTTAAAAATGTTTTCAAAAGGTCATTTGTAGCTAGTAGTGAAGAGAAGTTAAAGTCGAACCGAAGGACAGAAAACTTTGGAAAATTTTTAATTGTTGAGTTGTTTAACTGGATTCAAAATTGACACAAATCCTGGGTTAGCTTAATCTTGCTTTGCACAACCCGGCCCAGGTGTATAAATGGGTACCGGTGACAGAAAGTTGGGGGTAAAACCCTGTGATGGACTAGCATCCCATCCAGGGGGCGGGGGTGGGGGAGGGGTGTAGCAATATTTCTAGTTGCTTCATGCTACGGGCACCGTTTTAAGCTCTGGCTGAGTTGGTTCCCTGTGGCTCTTGTGCGACTTTACCCTACCTACCTTGAAGGGGTTATGTCACTAATTTTCAGCATCACTTTGAAAAGCCAACATTTCTACCAACAGAAACCTGAAAATAATGTTTCAGTTTGAGGTTTTTGTGATATCCGGAATAAGGTAAGGTAAGGTCAAGGTAAGTGTTATCAGCTGTAGCCGAAAGCTGAGGCTGATAACACTTACCGAGAAAATGATGACAAACAAACTAAAGAAAAATAATGACAAATGCACTGTTGCATGGAACACAGTTTTTTTTGTTTTCAACAAGAATAGAATTCACCACCTGTAAACTTGACATTGCTCTTGGAAATCATGCATTGCTCTCATGACACTACAGATTATTCACTAATCTGCTAGCAGGTTGCTAAATAATCTGTAGGCTGAGCTGATTTCCAGAATTAACTGTTGGCTCTAAGCCAACGAGAAGAAAAATAGTGACTACATTGTATGATAACCAAACATTTATTGAGAAATTGGTGCAAAGAAACTGTTCATTGGTGTCTGCAGATGGCCAACATGGAAATCATGTATTGCAACTTGAAAAAATTAGGCTAATTTTTTCCTTTTCTTCCCAATTTCTCTGAACAATTTTTTAAAAATGGCAGTGGTTTGTTCTGCCTTGAATAATTAACAACTATTCACCTCAGTGTAGGTGGGTATTGGTGGATATTTACCAGCCGGGAAGCAGCGAGGTAAATATCCACCACTACCCACCTACACAGAGGTGAATAGTTGTTTTAGTATATACTGAAACAGTGAGATAATAAAACGAAAATGCTGCTACTCATTTATTCCTGTCAACGATTACAATTTTCACGTGCAAATTGCTGAGAGGTGAATAGCACTTGCTATTCCGAGTTTCAGTAGCCAATCAGAGCGCGCCAACAATGCTATCCACTGTTTCAGTATATACTCATTCACTTTATATCCTCCTCTTGATGTTCAAAGAGAATATTGAGGTGTAGAAAAGGTACAATGAAGACTGCTAGCAGTCCCCATCTAGATAGTCGAGCGGGCAAGCAAATACATGATCGGCGATCGATCAATGATTAGCTGACTGAGAAGGGACTGAGCTAGCAGTCTAGGTACAATGTACTTATTTCAAAATTTCAGCACAGGTTTGAATGAAAAAAAAAAACCTGCCATATCCATGTGACATAACTCCTTAAAGGTTAGACTCATATGTATTGGTTAAGGGTCAATAAAAAATTGTACCACTCTTTTAGCATGATTGACCAATGTGCAAGTTGCACAATCTTATAGTCAATGAATGAGTAACAACTTAAGACTGAGGATCTCATTATATGTGAAGTGGAATTTACAACTGTTGGTTTTTTGAACAAAGAATAATTAGCCAGCATGCAGACATCCCGCTTTTTCCATTTACTGTGTGAAGCAAAGGGAATTGAATATGTCTGCTTACAGGCTAAGAAAAGTCGACGAACCTGGAGAAACACCGTTGGAGCTGATATAAGTGAGAACCAACAAACTTAAACCACTACTGACACAATTCTTCCTTTTCATTTTTCATTATTATTTTGCAACACAAATGTCTTTCCAAAATAATCCTATCTGTTGACGGTTCTCCAGTTTTCACTCTGCTCATCTGAGAAGAGATAATTAATAAAAAAATTCAACTCCATTTTGTTTCAGGAAGGGCGGTTAACTGACTCAGCTCGTCTTAGTGCAGACCTAGATGAAAAAGTTGCTGTAAGTTACAACGTTTTCCTTTAATCATGTGGTTCCTGAAAATATTCATTCCTGTACCTCCCCCATGGAAGGTTATTGGACATTCCAGGGGGAGGGGGAAGGGATGGTGGATATTTTCTGGAACACCACGTTGTATGACCAACCATAAGCGACCTTGGCTTTGCATTTTGGGTGGACGCTTACGAGAGGTGATCTCTTAGGAGAGATCAGCCACAGGAGGTCTTAACTTTGAATAATTTGAACCTGTAGTAGTTTGAATGTACAAAGCACCTATTACCTGAAAATATTGTATCATATATCATTTTGATGCAAGGGACAAAATTTTCGTTTCATTGGTTTTTTACTGTAAAACTTTATTCAATTTGTGTCTATAGTAGCCTGATTCACTCTCACTCAACTCCCTCCCCTCCCAGTCTGATGTCCTTTGACTGCCTCCTCTCCCCATCTGATGTCCTTTGACTCACTCCTCTTCCCATCTGGTGTCCTTTGACTCCCTCCTCTTCCCATCTGATGTCCTTTGACTCCCTCCTCTCCCCATCTGATGTCCTTTGACTCCCTCCCCTCCCCATCTGATGTCCTTTGACTCCCTCCCCTCCCCATCTGATGTCCTTTGACTGCCTCCTCTCCCCATCTGATGTCCTTTGACTCCCTCCTCTCCCCATCTGATGTCCTTTGACTGCCTCCTCTCCCCATCTGATGTCCTTTGACTCCCTCCCCTCCCCATCTGATGTCCTTTGACTCCCTCCCCTCCCCATCTGATGTCCTTTGACTGCCTCCTCTCCCCATCTGATGTCCTTTGACTCACTCCTCTTCCCATCTGATGTCCTTTGACTCCCTCCTCTCCCCATCTGATGTCCTTTGACTCCCTCCCCTCCCCATCTGATGTCCTTTGACTCCCTCCCCTCCCCATCTGATGTCCTTTGACTCCCTCCTCTCCCCATCTGATGTCCTCTGACTGCCTCCTCTCCCCATCTGATGTCCTTTGACTGCCTCCTCTCCCAATCTGATGTCCCTTGACTCCATCCTCTCCCCATCTGATGTCCTTTGACTCCCTCCTCTCCCCATCTGATGTCCTTTGACTCCCTCCTCTTCCCATATGATGTCCTTTGACTCTCCCCTCTCCCCATCTGTTGTCCTTTGTTGAGAACTTGTTCTTGACGTCATCTGACCGACAAGTGAGACTGAACATACTCTGATTGGTGGAAATATTCAATGGTCAGATAACGTCAAGAATAAGCTCTCAAACAAAGGACATCAGCCGGGAGAGGAGGGAGTGAGGGCAAGCGACCTCGGACCATTTGAGAATTAGGCTACGTCTGTGGTGACATCAAAATTATTATAGAGCGTTTGCACGTGACGTCACGGCGGCCATATTGGTGTCCCAAAACAATGAAATGGTGGCCATATTACGATTATTCACGAAAATTGCTGTTTTTCCTAGGAAACAAACAAACAGCCTCCTGGGCGTCCTAAAGAGCCACCCAAAGAACCTGCTTGGAAACGAGAAGTCAGGGAAGCAAGGGAGAAGAAACAGACACCTGATGAAAACATTCAAAAGGTGAGAAAATTACTCTCAAGAAGCTAAATGAATTTTCTCTCTCTCTCTAGTCAGTGTTCTATCTAGGGGGTTTGAGGGGTGAAAGCTCCCCTGCTTTCTGTGTATCCCCACAAACGGATAATTTTACTCGTTAGAGCTGTTTCCATTTGAGTGTCGAAAGTAATTTCGCTATTGCTTTGATTTTGCATTGCTACGCTTTGTGATTGGCTAAAAACCCTCGCGCCACTAGCTTTCTCGACCAATCAGAAGTAAAACCAAAACCGATCGTGACTTGCTCGCAGGCGTTTTCCCGCGCTTGGCGCCGGTTACATGTAATTGTCTGTGTCTGGTCTGCTATGATTGGCCAAAATAATTACTTTGGTTTTGGTTTTGCGACACTCAATTGAAAACCGCTCTGATGATATAGATTAAGTATCTTGAAATCGGATGATCTCGGAAACATTGAAAAACTTCGGTTGATCTCAAGTTATCTTCGGAAGCCTTTGGATCACTTTCTGCGGTCTTCGAAAAACCTCGGCGATCTTTGGTATCTTCGGGTGATCCTCGGCAAGGCATCCCATGAAGTAATACATCATTCAACTTAGTGAAGACATCATACAACTTCACAGATATTAATTTTATTTGCAACTTAAAACCGAAATGGTATGCGCCCTTCGCTGTTATTAATTCTGGATTTTCCTTTTCCGTTTTAAGGCGCCACCACCAATATTAGCCCCCAAAAGCGATGCGGTAGAAAAACGAAAGTCAATTCATAGAGACGAAGCACAAGAGCAGGCGCCGCCGGTGCAAAAGGTAGAGCCTTTTACGACAACAACTACAGGTGAGGTGGAAAAGTTACGAAAAGAGGTGTCTGAGCTGCGAGAGATGGTACATAAATTGGAGAAGAAGCACAACGAAAGTGTTAAGAAACTAGAAGAGAAATTTCTCCGCGAGATCGAGATTCTCACAAATGACTTTTATGACGAAAAGAAGCAGAAGGCGGCGCAACAAGCGGAGCTCAATGTGGAGTTAGACAGAATAAAGAAGCGCCAGTCGCGATTCAGTTTAGACGATACTCAGTGATAGATAACAAATGAATTGAGCTGAACGAAACCAAGATTTCTTTTCAGCGTCTTCACGCATATAAATGGTTGTTTATTCATATAGTTTAGGAAAATTTTATAATTGTATCAAATACATTTAACGGTCTCTTGTTTGACTTATCCACATAGTGCTTACTTAAAAAAAAAATAGTATACCATATTTTCTCGATTAAGCGTTCTCACGCCCCTTAGTGTCATAAAATCTGAAGCACTCACGATCTCCCCCTCACCCCTTCCCTCCCCCTAAAAAGCAGTCGGTTTGAATGCACGAATTTACATGAAAGGGGAGACTAAAAAGTGAGCGTCCCGGCACTTGAAATACGGTCTTGATACGAATTTCCTTTTCAAATTCCCGTGTGAATCCCGAAATGATTCCGATTGTTTTCGTCCAATCTAAAGACATCATGAGTAGTCTGGACGTTAGCTGTCGTCAGATTGCCTAGCAACGCATCCATTAAAAACAAGCATGGGCCCTTTCAATACTCAGAGACGAAACTTTGATCACAAATGATAGTTTCATCTTCATTCTTGCAGAAAAATTCGACAAAAAAATGTCAAGTGTAGGGATGGACATTAGGTTTTTAGTAACAACGTGATTGTTGTTAATCCCCGTATATAAAGAAATACAGTTGTACATCTCCTCAGCAAACACACAAAAATCCCGGAGATATGATCGCTTATAAGAGCTTCAACTGTCTTTAGTTTTCGCGCGCTTGCAAACTAACAGACATAAGCTCGCATAAATCTTTGTAATTACACATGAATCGAAGAAAAGTAGAGCTCGAACTTGTTGCATAATTTTGTGGTTTCAGCTCACTTTTCAAGCCCTTCGGAAACGAAGAGCAATGTATCGTTTAACAAGGAGATAACGTTTACGCTAACTCCTGAGGTAGTCAGTTTTAATCATGCTCAGTATATAAATATGATTCGATCTTGGTTTGTGCACTCCACCGCCTAATGTGAACACTTTTCATAGTGAATCATATTTCATTCTTGATTAGACAAAGCATGTTTCTCCCTAGTGTGAACACAGCATAAGACACTTGCGTGAAACCCAGAGAGGAAGACCTGCTCACAGGCTACTCTAAAAGGGGCTGTGTCACAGATTTTTTTTATGTCTTGGGGGTCAAAATTCTAGTTAAATCAAAACTAATAACAAGAGAAGTCTTGAAAGGAGAACAAAACATATTCAGTTCATAAGGGTTTTTCTAGGTATGAGGGAATTTTTTTTTTAAGTTGCGATCCTTTTCCATCATGACCATCCTTTACCAAAGGCACTTATTTACAGTTTTAGTGCATCAGTAGAGTACTAATACGGACACCTCTATTACGGACAGTTTCCTATGTCCCGACAAAATTCTCACATATTTTCTTTAAAAAAACCTCTATAATACGGACCCTCTCTAATACGGACAACGGACACTAAATCTCGGCCCCAGAGAGCAAATTCATATAAACTTAACCTCTTTATTACGGACACTCCGGTGATCAGGTGATCAAAGGTGATAAAACAGTGATTCGTATACCTTATGTAGCTGAGAATTTTACAATGTAGTACACTACTGATAGACTCTGTCTCAATGCTGTATATTAATCAATTTAGATGCAGTTAAAAGACCAGTGTGGGCCTGTTTTTACTTACTGAACAAAAACTGTCAGTGGAGTCTTAAAAGTGACGTCATCGTGGTGATCTCTATAATACGGATCTCTCCAATACGAACACTTTGCTCTGTCCCTTCGGTGTCCGTATTAGAAAGGTTCAACTGTACTTAGAATCTCGGTGAACGGGGTCTCGTTGGAGTGGTCGCTAAGGAGAGCTTGTCGCTTATGAAAGTGGTCGCAAGAAGAGCTTTATTTTTCATCCCCAGCCTCATTCTTAACCCGAAGAATTTCCTAACCCAAGAGTGCCAAAAAATCGAAATTCAAGAAAAATCCCAACTTTCAATTTGTAAAATATTGAAAAACAAGTGGTACCATGCAAACGTTCTGCCGAAGAGGTTTAATTTAAATTGTCACATTAAGATTTCGTCCACAGATTCAAAAGTTAGAACTAGACCACATGTCTCCATAATTGACTCTAGGAATAAAGGTATTAAGTTGTTAATTTCAAATCATTGTAACTTGTTACAATGTACAATTTGATACATTTGTATAGAAAACTGATATGTTTTTGCGCAACTTCATACTTTTACATTTGTATTAAAAACCTCTAGATTCATTAATAACCTTTTGGCAAATAATCACTTAACATGGTGTTTATCATTTCTGTACAAGAAGCCTCGTGTGTTTTAAATTCTGCATACAAAAAGTTTTAGGATTCTCAATGATACGAACACCTTGGGTTTTTTTTACGGACTGATTAAAAAAGTAAAATGCTTATATGAAGGGACATTGCTTGTTTTCGGAAAGTGATAACCGCTTTTTACAACATAATAAACACAACACATGTAGGTAATAATAACAATAATAATAATAATAATAATAATAATAATAATAATAATAATAATAATAATAATAACTGCGAAGAGTCCTTGGGATCTAAGGTGGCTTGTTGCCACCTCCAGCAATGTCGCTGAGTCAATTTGTTATGGAATAATAATGAACTTTATTAACGTGTCATTGATACCTAGTTTACATATATGGTAAACTAAGTAAAAATAATATTTATTGGCAGGATATTCACCAATGGCTCTTCACCTGTCAATGATTGTTTTCATGTTATGTTAGCAACTTTAGCGGGATTTAATTGAAGCCTATATTTTTCAGTTTATTTCGGGTAACACCCGCGCGTAGTTAACGATATGTTTATTTCATATTTCGACATTTGAAATAGATCGGCGTTTATGGATCCTTGTACAAAACTGAGTGAAAATACTCTTTCTGTTTCTCACATGGAGACGCTCAGCTTCACAGCCCAAAAAATTTCAGAAGCTTTTCTCCAAAGCAATGTAATGTATTGACATAGAGCAGTTTTCAATTGAGTGTCGTAAAACCAAAACCAAAGTAATTACTCTGACCAATCACAGAAATCGTAAACAATCCAATGATCCAATCACAGCTCGAAGCAATTACATGTCGGCGGCGCCAAGCGCGGAAAAACGCGTGCGAGCAAGTCACGATTGGTTTTGGTTTTACTTCTGATTGGTCGAGAAAGTGGTGCGAGATTTTTTAGCCAATCACGAAGCGTATTAATGCAAAACCAAAGCAATTGTGTAATTACTTTCGATACTCAATTGAAAACTGCTCTAAAACTTGGCATGGCGATTACTTTTGGTCAAGCCCAAGTCATACCGTCCAGAAGGACGTCGGACACCTTATTTAGACTTACATAACTGAGTAACTGGTTAGCTTTCAGTTGAGGTTAGGGGTGGCAGTTTATATAGTTACATTTAGAACTAAGCAACCCGAGAAGCTAGGATATGTAAGTCTAACCCTAGCTGAGGTCACAGGTTCAATCCTGAGTGGGGATTTTAGATTTTCTTTTTTACACTTAAAGATTTATTGAAAATAAAATTCTAAGTGTCGACATTACGTTATATAAGTCTCAGTAAGGTGTCCGACGTCCTTTTGGACGGTATGATTTAGGAACAACCATTACTATTGCCGATATCAAGCACCTGTTGACAACCTCGTTCCCAGGGTTTTTCCCTTCCCAATTTTAAAAGGGAAAAACCCTGGGAACAGGGTGACCTGTTTAAAGAAGAGCCGTGTAGAATAAGCTGTTTAAGAATTTTGATGACGTCAGGTGAAAACGAAGAATACTAAAATCTTGTACAGCATTATAAAAGTTATTGGCGCCAAGTTAATCGAATGGCTGAGCCGGTCTTGAACACAGCACGAGACGGGTTGACAAAGCACTACCTTTTGAAGGTTGGTTAAACACGCGGATAGTTTTGATAGAAATTTTTATTATTGTTAAATGAAATTTAAGAAATAATGATGAAAATAAAAATACGTCTGTGTAATCGAATACAAAGTATTATTCTTGAGAGTTTGCATGCTCCCCTGTCTTGGGGCAGGAGAAGTGGGAGTGGGGGGGGGGGGACAAGCCCCCCTCCCAGGGTCAGGGAATGGGAGACTTAACGTTCCCCAGAGGCAGTGGGATTGGGGGAACTTCCCTTACCAGGGGATAGGGACCCCGGGAGGAGTGCCGGGGGAAACTCGTGGTAACCTTTTTTTTGTGTGAGGGTATGCCACCTGATTTTCAGAACCCGGACTTTACTGCAGACTGTTTCCCGAATTCAGAAACAGATTTGTAACGTTACTAACGTACTTTATCAGCGTGAAGCGCAGAAGTGTGTCTGCTACCAATTCGCGCACCGTCAGGTCCGGCGTCTTTTTTTAAACCGACCTTATAGTACTGAAAAAAAAACCCTTTTATACCCGCTGACTGTGTATTGAACAGTGTATTATTCGCCAGGAGGCTCCTGTATTCGCTTAACATTGTAAGTCAGGGCCGGGTTGTTCAAAGCACGATTAAGCTAACCCAGGATTAGCATCAATTTTGAATCCAGTTAAATAACTAATTAATGAAAGTTATGTTACCAAGTCTTTTTTTGCCCTTCAGTTTTGACTTTGGCTTGTCCTTATCTCTAGCTAAAAATTAGCCTTTAAGAACATTTTTTAAGAAAAGAAATAAAATCCTCGGTTAACTTTTAATCCTTGGTTAGCTTTAATCGACTTTCGAACAACCGGGCCCAGGACAATTTGTCTGGGCCAACACAGGCGACTTTTTGCATTGTAACGCTTTGCGATTGGCTAAAAAAAATGGTGCCTCTTTCTTTTCCAATCAGAAGTAAAACCAAAACCAATTATGACTTGTTCGCACGCACACCGTGTTATGTTCTATTTGAATATTTGTTTCTTTATTTAGTGTCCCCAATTAGTGCTCGCGCGCTAAATACCTTGACACTTAAATAAAGCGATTATTATTATTATTATTATTATTATTATTATTATTATTATTATTATTATTATTATTATTATTATTATTATTATTATTATTATTACACGTTTACCCGCGCTTGGAACCGTCTACATGTATTTATACGCGCTCGGATTGGTTCGTAGGATTTTTAGCATTTTCAAGATCTTTTGTAAAATAATTTCTTTTTTTCTTCCTCTTTTAAACTGCGTTCAGTCCAGCATTTTCGTTTGCGGTCCTTTGCTCCTTGTTCAGTTTTCAGGAGCCCATCAATAGCCACTGCAGTATTGTTATCACATTCAACATAAAACGAAAAAATCAGTTATGGCTGTCTGTGATTTGGGACCGCGTAGCTTAATTTCGTGCAGCAAGTCAAAATATCTCGTAGTACTAACCAGGTAAACCCCCGGGGTTTTGGGTGGGGGTGTGCCGCTGGGACTCCGAGACCCTTAATCTATACTAGAACATTTTAGCCGCATTTTGGCTTGTACTTCGTGGAAGACTTAATTATATGCACGCAAAACGTCCCGGCACTTATTTAGGGTTAAAAACTCATTTTAAAATGGTTAGCTTTTATTTACTGTTTTGGATCACTACCCAAAACAGTAAATAAAAGCTAACCATTTTAAAATGAGTTTTTAACCCTAAATAAGTGCCGGGACGTTTTGCGTGCATATAATTAAGTCTTCCACGAAGTACAAGCCCGCATTTTGCAACCCTATTCTAGACTAAACACCGAAAAACCCTACCCTATCCTAGACCTATTCCAGACTCGCTATTTTCCAGAAACTCTTTTACTACCACAGTCTAAGATGCCAGGAATCAGTAAAAATGCCGTACTGCCCGCCGTACCGATTTTTAAATGCCATTTGCCAGTAAACCTTGTCTAGACTAAATTCTTCACGCAAGTTAACTAATCAGTTTCGCGGAAAATGATACCCTATTCTAGGCATGGGCGGGCTTGGAATTGACGGAGCCATTACGGGGAAGACAATGTTCTCTGACGTTCTTTTATGAGTTTTTCAGCGTTGTTACGTAATCAGAGTTTGCCGATTGAACAATGGCCCTCCTCCACCTTAGATCAGATTCTTACAAAAGGAAATCAACTTTATTTGGATGCTCTTGAAAGTAGATCCATCGCTGACACAGAGACCTCGTCCCTGGATTATTGTCCGTTGTCTTTACCCGTATCCGACAAGTTACAAAGCCACTTGGAACTTCACTCCACGCACTTGGCAGTAAATTTATGTAAGCTTATACCATTATTGTTATTGTTAATGTTATTGACGTTCTATCCCAAAAAATTGTATTTGTATCCATATTTACAGAGGTGTATCCAGGATTCCAGGGGAGGCCAAGACCAATCTCATTTTTTCTCCACCAAAACAAGCCCTGCAGGACCAACAAAATATTTTCGACACCAGGTTCTCCATTTAATTATCACAACCCACCAACCTCTTTCCTTCAAGTCTGGATCCACCACTGCCCTCAGTGCATTTACTGTTCAAAATATTTGCATTTTTGACTTCACAATCACAAAGAACTTATAATGTTATGTAATTCTAAAATGATGGCAATTGACCCAATAAATAAATTTATGAAATAATCAAAATCTGTATGTACATTTACTGTTTCCGTTATGTTTTACTGCCCAGCATCTACTCGCAGCATTATCATTACAATCTGTAACCTCCAGTTGAGCGCGCCGTTATTTTTTCGTGATATCTGGCACTTGACTGGTGAACAGCATATAATGCCCGCGGGAGATGACGCGATTCACGCCCCCACATCCTTGCGTCAACACTCCGTGGCAGATTTTCATTTTCATTATCATTCATGAATTCATTGAAAGTCCTTGGCCTTCGCTTGTTACTTCCTGATTCCAGTGGCCGATTCCTGTGCGATTTCGATCTGCGGTTTTCAAAGCAATTTTTGTCAGTCTAGACACAAGGACAACAACCGTTGCCACGTCGTAGCGAAGAAGGTTCGGTAAAATGGACAGCAATTTAAACACGGTACAAATCAGTGGAGGGCCCTTGAGTCTTATTCGGCCCTGTGTTGATAAAGAAAGCGCAGTAAAGCTAGCGAGTTTATTGTTTGGTCTTCGTACTTCTGAGCCTTCAAAAGTCAGGGAATTTGTAAGCTATGACGACCGGAATTTCTACTTGAAAGGAGTTCTGCCAAACCACCCGCAGAAACCAGACGATCGGGAGCCAAACTCAAACGAAGGGGAATACGTATTGAAGATATTAAACCACGTTGATTCGGAGAACATTTCTTATGTCAATGCCCAAAACGAAATTTTGCTTCATTTGAAAGCACGTGGCTTCGTTTGTCCGGTTCCCGCGACGTCTTTAACTGGCGACTACACGATGGAATACGAATTGAAGTCTTCAGCAGAGTCCAGTGGCGGTAAAGATAACATGAAGCAACAAGAGCTGCCTCTCCGAGTTTACGCTGTCCGCCTTTTAAGCTATGTCCCTGGGAAGCTTCTCAAAGACGTTCGTTGCACTGATGATCTTCTCTTCAATCTTGGTCGCTATATTGCACAGATGAATAAAGCTTTGCAGGTAAGCTTTTATTTATAGTTCACAGCATTTTCCATCACTTATACGACGGTATACCCCTGAATTCGAATTCCGGGCAAAATTATTTTCAAAATCCGCCGATCCAAAGACTTTATATTCACCCACGTCTGTGTAAAACCGGAAGTTTTTTATACATTGACATTTAAGCTTAAAGTTAAAAAAAAAAAGTTTTAAAAAAAAGTTTAAAAAAGTTAAAACGCGATTACACGATTTGTAGCCCAGATTTTCAGATTTGTAGCGAGGTTTCGCTTAATTTTAGTAACTTTAATTTACACTTTTATGTGTCAAAATTAGTGTTCGCTGATACGAAACACTAGGACTCGAAACGGAACCAGTGGTCACGTACACAGGAGCTATTGCTTGTTTTGATTTAAGTCCAACAATTTCATCGCTCTTTTCTCAAGCGAAACAAAATCAAAAATTGTTAGGTTTGTCTGTGGCGGTAAAGAAGTACAAAGTGAAGACTCTGGTCACAGGAGCAGAGGAGCCAAACGCTCGATCTTCGATCTATTGTTTACGAGTCTGTTTTTCGCCCCAGCAGGACCAAGCGTAATCGGAGCTTTCCGTTGGGTAACCGCAAATTGCTGACTGTGGGCGCCACAAAATCGTTACGCAGCAAGAAGAGGGACAAGGGAGGAAACAGATTTGAGCCTAATTTTTGATCCCCGATTACTCGCTTTTGATTCAATAAAAAGTTCTGATTTTTGGCATGTAGCTTTATATGGACAGTCTCTGGACAGCTTTTCAACAATTTCGGTGAAGAGATCCATTAAACGCTCCTTTCGGTGATCGCTCTTTATGGTGATCGTTCTTTATGTTCGCTCTTTCATAGTTGACTTTCGTAGGATGTGGACCGCAACATACTGGTGACGGAAATACGTCATACGAGAGGTGTGCGCATGACCGGAAGTCTTTGGCATGAGTTTTTTAAACTGAACATGTTAGCGTCTTTTCCACGAAAACATGCCATCTTTTCCGGAATATCTTCGATCAGTGCCATTCGGTGATTGTTTTAGTCCGCTAGGTGAATATTGTGAATAATGTGAATATTGTAAAGGTTTGCGAAGGAAACAGGCAAGCTCGATAAAATGTAAGGACGTGGTGGATAGGCTAAGTTACGGTATAAATGAATTCAGGGCCACTTCTTTGCGTTGACAAAGCAAAGTTGCCGAGCTTAAAAGCGATATCTTTTAAAATAGTGGAGTTACAGCTCCGCAAAGTCGGCAAATTTCACAGACGTTTGTATCGCGTGGCCAAATTTCTTGCCTACAAAGCGCGATACAAGCGTCTGTGAAATTTGTCGACTTTGCGGAGCTATATCTCCACTCTTTTAAAAGTTATCGCTTTTAAACTCGGCCACTTTGCTAATTTTGAGACGCTTTTTCCAGCAGTGTCGATGGATTTTTGCTATCAGGCCAATATAAAAATTTGGAAAAACTGTGACAAGGTCTTTTTTGAACGGTTGGCATAACTTCCGTTTTATTGACGGCATGTCACTTTCGGAGCTTTTACTTCCGTCACCAGTATGTTGCGGTCCACATCCAACGAATCACGTGGTACTATGTTTCTTCCCTTGTCTCTTTTTCTTCTCGGCACTTCGTGCCTCGCTCAGAAAGCTTACGCTTTCCGGAAAGTGCCGATTACGCTTGGGGTCCCGCTGGGGAAAAACTCGAAAACAACAGATCGAATAACACAAGACACAGCGCGCGTTTCAAGCTCAAAGATCGAACGCGTATTAGGTCAAATTTGGCTCCTCTGCTCCCTGTGCTCTGGTACCATGTCAATATGCTGAAGTGTACTATATTTAGCCAACATTTGACGTTGTTGTTTTGCATTGAACGGCAAGGAAATGTACTAAAATGTAAAACGCACGTGCAGGCATGCCATCGATGAGAGAGAAGCCGGTAGAAAACAAACTAATACTAATTGATCATATGAGTCGTATGCCCGGGGGCATCAAACATTTTAAGCTAAGCAATGGAAAACGACGAATTCTGTACTATTTAGCACTATATTTATATTTAACACAGATTCATGCTTATTATTCAAACAATTCACTTACATTTTTGGGAAAATATTCAAAAAAAAAACAGTAATCATCACCACAATCATAAGTATTGACACTATTTGATGAGTAACATCGCAGCACTTCACTGGCTCTCAGCTATTTCTAGTAATATTCATTCATGATGTCAAGCATACATCACTAAGTAATTCTTCCTGAATTTCACGAAGACGTATTCCAAGTTACTTGACTGATAATTTACATTCGTGACGTAGCCCTTACATCACTAATTCCACAACAACCAAGTTTTAACGGCAAAACTTAATAATCACTACACGAGGCCAAAACTAAAACTTCCAAATGTGGCAGCACTTCACTTCCAATATGGAACCGCTAGTTGTATTTGTATTTGTGACCGCAATAGGTCAGAGTACAATGACTCATATGATCAATTAGTATTAGTTTGTTTTCTACCGGCTTCTCTCTCATCGATGGCATCTCACAGAACGATAATAGGCGCCATATTCGCTTCTTTGTAGCTGGAATAAAGGACTTTCTGTACCTTTCAGAAGCAGTAAACATGTTTCCGATCAAGCTTCGTTGTAAAAACACTGCAGTTACTTGCAAAAATGATAGAGATTAAACTTACCGAATAGAGCAGATGTGAGAAAAAATGGCAAACCAATGTGCGCGCGCAACTTGCTGGATGAGTCTATGACGTGCGCGTAAGGAGAAAAACGTGCGCGCGCACCTTGCCGGAAGAGGCTATGACGTATTTCCGGTACTTTACCCACCCACAAAATCGAGTTTCTCTTCCCTAAATGTTCGCGCCCAGGCCTCTCGCTTGTTGAGTTTAGGTTGCGTTCTCCTAACGTCGAACGCAATTACGGATTATTATCAGTCATTGTCACATAGAGTGCTTTTACATAAAAAAGGATAAAGACACCGCTGATCCACCTCTCCATACGCATGCCGTGGGAGGACGGCTGTGCTGTCCCCAGCCAACAGCTACCACATGTGTTGTGTGGAGCTGGCGCTTAAAGGGATGCTGTTTGCATCCGCCTTGGCAGTAAAGTGGCGTTTTACGTATTTTAATATATTCAAGATGGCGGGTAGTTGAGAACTCACTGAAGATGATCAAAGGTCAACAAAAGATTCGCTTAAGAGATGGCATCTTTCACATCACTGTTGCCCCGCTAAATGAGCCACTCCTTCTCGAAGTTACTGGGGCAATTTATAAGCTTGAAAATTATGCCGAGCAGAATGGTTTAACCGTTCTCAACAAAAATATGCGTTGCTACCGAAAGGTAGCAACTAGCCAATACAAACCCAGCAACTGATAAGGTTCGAGAGGAGAACCGAAACCATGGTCTTGCCTGAATGAAATAGTGGCATAAACGAAGCAGTTGCTAGACTGTTAAAATTGCCAACGGAGGTTTTAGTATAAACAGCGAGCTCCACGCAGCTATAAAGCGTAGCGAATGGAAGCTAAAATTACAGCCTTGACTGAGACAAACTTCAACTCTCTACAAGTTGAATAGCTTATCAAGCTACAACTCTCTCTCTTCTATAAAGCTTGGATCCTGAAAATTAAAATCCTGCAAAGACAAAACTAAAATAGCTAGGCCCAGCATGACATTAATAGAGGAGTTCATGCTCTAAGTTGCATCATGGGTAATCAGGGCAAGATGGCGGGGAATTCAAAGATTTGTATTGGAATTCAAAGCCAGCCAATTCTTCCTGAATTCATATATTTGACACTTTCTCTTTAAAAGTGTAACTTACGAATTCAAAGAAACAATACACTAAATCTGGAGTGCAAAGAAGTCCGTGATCAGTTTTTAGAAAATCTTGATTTCTCCATACATTTTCTGTAATTCGACAGTATCAAAATTACAGACAATGTATGGGAAAATTAAGGTTTTCTGAAAACTGATCTTGGACTATTATGCACTCCAGATTCAGCTTATTGTGTCTTTGGATTCATAAGTTACACTTTTCAAAGAGAAAGTGTCAAATATATGAATTCAGAAAGAATTAGATGGCTTTGAATTCCAATACAAATCTTTGAATTTCCCGCCATTTTGGCCTGATTACCCATGATGCAACTTAGAGCGTGAACTCCTCTATTGCAGGAAAGACATTCACGGCCAACAGATCATTTCAGATCCTGTCATGGACGCAAAAATGAGGTCAAAATCTACAAACGCAGCACCACGGGAAACCACAACAGACAGACTTGACCTCTAGTCCGTTGCATGCACGCGGCTTTTGAAGGGTTTTAAAACTCTAAACTAAAATCCTCCTTAACAAACGGCTAAATGTAGAATACCCGTTCAAAACATATAGAAGGAGCAAATGGCATTAAAAACATGAGGCAATTGTCATGCAGGCCTGCCAACCCCATTTTACACTCAAATGGTCATAATTACACCTGTTCAAAGGTCACCATAGCTTACATGAAAGTTACACCGCCCCTATGTTTCATTAGGGTTGCAGAAATGCACCCTTGACATGCCTGATATACAGTACGTAAGTCAATTCATGTGACGCAAAGGGGTAATTAGGGGTTCCTATAAATAGATTGTTTTAGAATTTTATTTTAGGGATATTTTTTTATAAAATTGGGATACGGATTATTTCCAAAATTTATCCAGGATTATGGATTATTCAGACCCCCCCTAACAGGGCCTCATTAAAGCGACGTAAGCGGAATCGTAACTGGAATCGGAATCTTAAGAACCTTACGATCTAGTGGGAATCAAAACGACGGAAGCGGATAGCAAGCGACGGAAGCAGAAGCGGAATCGGAAGAAAAAGGAAACCTTCTGATCCTTCCGATTCCGATTCCGTGGAGCTTCCGATTCCGATTGCGACTAGAACGTAAGGCTCCTTACGCTTCCGACTCCGACTCCGCTTCCGATTACGTCGCTAGTGGGAACCAGCCCTTATCGATATCGATCGCAAGCTCTCTACGGTTAACACATCGTCCGTGGCGTGTGTATAAGCCAACATGTTTAAGGCCCGTCCGGTGATTGAAGGACATCATTAAGTTCGGAAATCCTTAAGTCTCTAGCACCTCTCAAAAAAACGAGTCGTGTTTCTTGTCGTACCTTGTGTCCAAATCGCTATTTCGCGCTCGAGGTGAAAATAGACGTTGATGGACAAGACGAGCCGGCGAGAAAGTCTGGAATCGCTTCGTTGTGAGTTGTGGACTATTTCCCATCCCGTGCCGTAGTCGAAATTCCCGATATCCGAAGTGCTTGGAGACTTCTAATATTTTCCGTATTTTGTTTGGGTGGACATTCCGTGCTCGATGTCGCCATTGATATCCCGACATGTTTTGCGCACCTTTGCTGACTATTGGTGATAAAAATGAAGCGATTTTGAGAGAATGAAATTTGAGATAAATTTTTCTTGAGCGGGATTTAGCGGTACAGGCCCAAACTTGGCCATCTGAAGTGAAAAAAAATCAGCATAAAATCGAGATATTCGGGTAAACTTTGGGATTCATTTTCTCGAGCGGGATTCAACGGAAAGTCAGGGAGTTTAGTTAATTTTTGTTTTTTGCAAACGTTATTTCTCTAAAACGACGGAAAAAAAACAACATAAAAAAATTCTGAACAATGTTTTGCAATTATTTTGTAGGTCACATGCCAAAAATGAGCGCGAAAAAAAAAAAAAAAAAAAAAGGTCTCAAATTCGACATAGGTTGGATATGCTCCGACTTCTTCAAATAATTTTTTCTAGTACTTCAACTCTTGTCCATAACATTAGGGGTGTCTGTAATATGTCATGACAGTTGATCACCATACATGTATTAAGCCATACTTTTTGCACCCTATAATATTTGTAATTGTCAAGTTCATTATTTCAGTTGAACGGGCTTTGAAAAATTAATGATGCATATTGAAAAGCTAGATATTATTTCCTGACCCGGTCATCCCCATAAATAATGATACATCTCTATAAAGAAGCTAGTATTTTAAATCCCAGTCTGAGCTCTCCCCTTATTTGCAAACAATACAGCCAAAAAAAACGTTTTCATTCTGTAACATTTTTACTGACTCCCCCCCCCCCCCCCCCCCCCCCCCGCCGCTTATTCACTATTCACTCAGCCCCACCTATTCACGCTGTGGGAGAGGGGGAGCTTACAATGGAGTCAAATGCCAAATGTCATCCAGTGGGATCTTAAGGTTACAGTATTCCTTTGGGGGTGTCTCCAGCGTTAACAGCTCTAGCGTCTTGAGAATACTCTTAAGATACCTTTAACCCTATATATCAAATTAAAACTTATAGAGCTGGAAATCTAAATATACATTTCATTTTCTAATAAAATGAATTGCCATTTTTTTTAGAAGTCTAAATGCGAGCGTCTGAAAGCTACAACTCAAAGCGATTATTATGTAATTTTTTGTATTTTCCAATATTCTATTTCAGTGAAAAGTTACAGAACATTTTCGAAATTATTTTGAGTAATTGAGCAGAAATAGCTTTAAATAAAGAAGTTTTTTCAGACAGGTTTTTTATTTGACCTTATTTATATGCCAACCTAGTACTGTCCAAATTTGAGGACAATTGATTAAATTCCCTCTGAGTTGTAGCTCTTTAAAGTGTCGCCTAGCTACAAGCCAAAAATAGAGTTAAGGCTTAAAAAAATATTGTGCGTCATAAACAAATTTCAGGACAAAACGTCATACTGTCATTTCTCCGTCAATTTGCATTTTTTTCTCAATAATTTTGTTTTTGGATGAAAGATCATTCTGAAACCTTTATTTTGACTGAAGGTACTCTGTAACGTTAATTCAGTAGCTACATTTGTAGATTCTTATAGGTGGGTTTTTTTTACTGTATTCTGATAAAGAGAATTAACTTATGAAGTTGTTGTCTGTATTTCAGGGGTTTTACCATCCAGGTATCATTTCTCTAGTTAAACAAGAGTGGGACCTGTCTCGGTTAGTTTTCCTTGAAAGTTACATCTCCGTTGCAAGCCAGGATGTTACAGAACTAAAAGTACTTCACCATGTCTACAATAAGTTTGTCAATGAAGTTCTTCCACAGCTTGGTGACCTAAACAAACATGTTATCCATGGTGATCTCAATGATGAGAACATACTTGTTATTCCTAATAAGTTTGCTGACGGGCGCTATGCAATAGCGAGTGTCCTTGACTTTGGGGACGCCTCACTCTCGTACAGAGTGTTTGAAGTTGCAATCTGTATGATGTACATGATTTTGCTCAGAGTGCGACAGGGTGATACACATCAACAAGCAATCAGAATTGTTGGTCATGTGTTGGGTGGTTATCAAAGTGTTTATGGCCTGTCTCGCTCAGACCTGGCCCTCTTGTATTGGTCGGTTGCTGCAAGGTTTTTTCAATCAATTGTAATAGGAATGTACAAACAGTCTCTAGAACCCGAGAATATTTATATAAGCCAGACTAGTAAATTAGGATTAAAAATCCTATCCTCTTTCATTGCTATTTCAGAAGATGAGATCCTCAGTACTTGGTTATCAATTTATTAATATATGGTTTACTCTTAGTATATTATTTTAGCTTAGCTTTTATTAACAGCTTCCTAGTATTTTTAATTTTAATTTTTCTCACTACAAGAACCTCTGTAGTTTTTTATTGATTTTATAATTATAATGTTTTCAATGTATCATACATAATCGATACATAATAATATACATGAAAAAGTTACTCGATTCTGATTGGCTAAGAGCAGTGCAGTTCAAGTGTAACACCAGTGCAAAAAGTGTAACACCAGTGCAAATTACAAATCGAAAAAAAAAATTGATGCAAAAATGTTTTGCAAAAAGAAATTGATGCAAATTTTTTCATGTATATTATCAATAAGTAATCATACGGTTTTCTCGTTCAATTTGGGATTAATTTGCACTCGCTAAGCGGCTCATGCAATTTGAGCTTTTTGAAAAACTCATTCATGCAAATTAATGCCAAATTAAACTCGAAACCGTATGATTACCTATAAGGCTAATATTATAATTTCTTAGGTTTGATGTTGTAGTTTTTATTGATTTTATAATAATGTATTGCAATTATCATAAATAATATATATATATATATATATATATATATATATATATATATATATATATATATATATATATATATATATATATATATAGGCTGAGCCTAACAGCGTCGCACTCTAAACAAGCTTAACTGAGGTGAAACTTAACTAAGGTGAAAGGTCGGAAGCACAAGAATATTAAGATTGACGACCGGGCTATTTTTCAATTTTAGCAATTCTCAAAAAAAAATATTACCCAGCCGTCTGCACAGTACATGTAGACCGTACAAAAGTTCACAAAAACAACGTTTCTCTGTCTAGAATAACTAGTACGACTACTTTCCGAATAAAATACAGTTTTTGCTTGTCAAAAATTGCCCGAGAAACTGATTTGGAAATCAAAATTGCGAAAATACACAAACATATTTGCATAAGGCGACACGAGTGAAGATACAACTTTAAAATCTAAGTCTTGTTTTGTTTACATAAAATCGCTTTTCAATCCATGTAATAAATGAACAAACACAAAAAAATGGACAACACAATCTTCTTTCGAAAAAGTTTATTCAAATCTCCATTAGGTAAAGGTAAAGTCGCACTCGAGCCACAATGGCCCACACGGCCGGAGCTTAACCCGGTTTCTGTTAGCATGAAGCAACTAGGAATATTGCTACTCCCCCCTGGATGGGATGTTAGTCCATCGCAGGGTTACCCCCAGCATTTTATCGCCGGTACCCATTTATACACCTGGGTGGAGAGAGAGGGAGAGTGTGGAGTAAAGTTTCTTGTCTAAGGAAACAACACGACGGCAGAGACCAGGCTTCGAACCACCGACCTTCAGGTTGAAAGTCCGACGCGCTAACCACTAGACCACCGTGCCGCCCAAAAAATCTCCATTAGTTTATGTTTAAAAGAAAAACGTGTACCTTAATCGAGGTTCCTTCGATGAAATTCAAGAAATCGATGCAACTGAAGTTAAGCACGTTTTAAAAACAATTCTTCAGCACTACACAAGAACACCAAGAAAAAGTCAATCACGGATTGATATCAACATAAATTCCCATCGAAAAATGTAATTTGTTTTACCTTTGAGTCCCTCGCTTTCTTGTTAATTCTTTGAATCTCCGCGTCTTTGGTACTACCGAAATAGGTAGACTGTTTTTTTTGTAGACGTGCGCCACAGTTGCCGTTGACGAAAAAAGTCTTTGAATTGAGCCCACGTGAAGTATGAGTGAAACCATTCGCATTCCTAAAGCGCTTAAGCTACAGAAATAATGGCGGGCTATTCCGTAAACAGCAAGGGAAGAACTTTTATTCGTGGAACAAGATAAAACTTGTGAGCATTTTGAAAAACAATCGAATTGTTTCATTTCAAAATTTCAAAACATCACTCGTGCCTATAAATCACGAAATGCACAAGTAGTTCATACGATTTCCTATACGTATTGTATCGTCTGTCTGTATCAAGTGTGCGTATCGTCCGCCATTTTGAAATTACAATAGTTGCTACGCATGCGTGACGGCTTAAAATTCGTTCAAAATTTTTCGAAATCGAACAGGCACAACACAGTTAACGTTTACACAAACACATTTTTTGGCACGGTGCCTTCTTTACCCGTGCCGAGACTACCTTCTGAAATTTTGGGCACCAGTGCCACATTATGTTTGGGTCCGACACGTTCAACGTAGATAATTGGGAGTGCCGTGCCCAAAAATCATTAGTACCGTGCCGAATATTTAGGGTGCCGTGCCGAATTTTTAGCGCGTGTAAATGGGGTTTATGTACAAAACTTAACAGTTGATCTATAAAAAGAAACAGCAAAATAGTTTTCAACACTGTAACGGTCACTTTTGAAAACGTATGTAGTAGCATACGAAACGTCAAGTTTTATCAAAAATGAATAAGTTCAATATGTTCATCACCGCGGTTTGTATTCCATTTCTCATCAAGCTACGATGGCCCAAGAACAAAAGTCTTTATTGATTTTGTAATAATGTGTGCAATGTATCGTACATAATATTGTCTGTAATTTCTTAGGTTTCACAAAGAAACTAGAAAAATGCTAATCCCCAGGGGGCTCCAGAGACCCATTTGTCAAGGTGTTAAGTTGTTTGCTGCACGAAGGTGGGGGCTGGGGGACATTGTTGACGGAAAGTCAGTGTATCCATTGGCTAGACCTTGGAAGCTAAAATTTATTTGTACTGTGGTATCAGCAGCTCTGACCCTCTCAACAATTACTGGCAGTTTGTTTTGCACAAGAGTTCTTTGAAAAAGTTGTCAATTTTTGACAGAAATACCAGTTTTCAATTCCTAGAACTCTGACAGGAAAAGGGAAGAAGCTGTTCGCTTTAGGATTTTATCCACAATGCTGATGGAGTCCTTATTCTATGCCCCCAGGGAAGGTGGGGATTTGTAATAATTTTGCTGTGCCATGCCTAGGGGATTTGATAAAGTTTGATTTACTGTAGGATACGGTATATTTGCCTGCAGTAAAATCATGAAATAATTAAAAGGGCTGATAACTTCCTTCAGGATCAGGAATAGATTGCGTGACAAGCTCAAAAGAGGACTTCGCGCTTGTTGGGGGATCATGCAATCCTGTCTGAGTGTCAAATAATTTCAGTAACATTTATATTTTCTAATATTTGTGAATTGAAAAGTCACGATACTAGTAAGAAGATTTTACTCACCAAATTTGAGAGATGTAGCTGTGTTAGAAAGCGTACAATGAGATTTTTTTGTTTTCCATACATCGTCCTGTGGACTTTGTTGACCTTAATGAATGTATGGAAAACAAAAAATAATAATTGCACGCTTTTTGGCACTATACACTGTATTTGGCGGCATGTTTGCCATGATTACCCATGATCCCCAGCAAGCGCATAGTCCTCCATTAGTGGCTTGCGCTTACGTCATATATCATCAAAATTCAGAAGCATTAAAAAAAACAGATTTCGATTCCAAAATGTTTATGGAATAGACCAGGAATAGACCATTTTACTGTTGTCTGCTTAGTACCCTGGCCTTTGCGTGAAAGTGAGGCTGAAGTTGCCTTTGTTTTGATACAAACCTTTCTTCTTTTCGTATGTAAATCATGTTAGTTACCATAAGAACAACATGATTTACATATGAAAAGAAGAAAGGCTTCTATCAAAACAAGGTCAACTTCAGCCTCATTTCCACACAAAGACCAGGTTACTAAGTAGAAACTGTAAAATGGTCTAATGTAGAGTAAGAGAGTTTCGATTCTGGGCCAAATTTTAAAGTGCCAGAGCATTTCGTTCAAGAGTACAGTTATAGGCGAACTTGGGCAAATACTATTAAAAGAAACCGAATGCATTTGCTGTCTGATTAGCCTTGCATGTTTAAGTTTTTTTTAAGTATATTAGCCATTTTTAGTAAAAATGTATGGAGCGGCCATCTTGGTGTCCCACTAATCTGTCCAGAACACCCCCATGCATGGCGGCCAAAACTTCAAAGTCATAACTACACAAAAATCTCATCACAAAATATTTGATTCACTATGAGCTACATTAAATCGGCTTGAGCATCTATAATGCAAAAATCAGCTGTCAACTTGTTCTGAAAGAGTGTGACGAATTGCGTGACACGTTTAAAACCTTTAAAAATCGGAAGCAAAAAATGTTTTGTGAAGGATTGTAACACATACCATGATAGAAACTGCTTTGTAAAATGTAATGTTTAGATTTTTGAATTTTCATGACATCACGTCTGTGTTGGGGGCTTGACGTTTTCACTACTTGGACTTATTTTGGTCAGGGAATTCTCCCCTCCTAAAAGGCCCATGTTCACCCAATCTGCTTTGCGCGCCCAGGCTGATTTTCGCACAGACGGAAGATCGAAAACTCGACGTGCCAGCCAATCATAACGCTACATTGAACAATTGAACCGTTTCAAAACAAAAACACAAGCCCAAACAGTGATAAGCAACAGACCACTGCAAGGACCGATAAAACAATGCGAAAAGGCATTCTCTCGAAATGGCACTACGGTCGGCCAAACCTGACATGATCAGTGTTCAAAACTAGAAAGCAGACACAGACAACTGTTTCGATATTATTAGCTCTAGTTAATAGCCAGCGTTTCAATGGTCAGCTGTGCTGTTGAACCGCACAAAAGCGAGGCAAAATGACCAACTAACACACGTCGAGAATCAAACCGGCATCTGAAGTTATTGCGATTTTTGAGACAGTTTTCTTGAGCTTTATACACCATTCAATGCTCACTTCAGGGAGGGTCCGATTCGAGTGAGGCAACCTCGTTCCCAGGGTCCTCTCTCTTCTGTACGTCATCATCGAGAAAAATGATGACGTACTCTGAAGAGAGAGGACCCTGGGAACAGGGTTGCGAGTGATCCAACCGGGAAGAGCCTGGAATCTGCCCTTCCCAAGACACTCTGCATGCCTCGCTCCAAACCACATTTTGTATAATTTTGATCAATTTTGGCTCTTTCAATGCAGTCTGGATTCGATTGGGTAAAAGTACATTTTCTTAACGTAATAAAAAGTGACTTCCATTTGTCATTGCGCTTGGCAATTGCAGCAATTTACGCTGACTGATAGTATATATACGTAATAACTTCAGCGTATTTTAAAAATAGGTAGTCAAGGACTACATGTAGCTACTTCTGTAGGATGGAAATGAAAAAAGAGAAATAGACAGTCGAGGAATACATGTGGCTACTTAAATGGAAAGCAACTTATTTTGGTCTCTCGACCAATTAAAAATAGGCCTCTGAGAGGACATGAGGTTACCGGTGGGAAATACAGAAGTGCAAAACTAACGAAAGTAGGAAATAATCGATTGAAATGACTATCGAGCCTGTGGAACTGCTGCATATCAATTTCACCTCACTTTAAAGCGTCTACAAAGATTGACTTCTCGTCATTTTTTTTCTTTTGTTTAAATGAATCATAGAAGTTATTAGTCAAAAGGCAATGTTGTTGTACAATTTATGTTTTATTGCAAATTGGTTTAACATAATACTCAGTTGTAATTAATTCCTGGTCTTTTTATTGTAAAATTGTTTGCACTGTACTGTAATGCTTGTTTGTTATTTTTATTGAAATTGTATTGAATTATAAAAAATATAATGTATGCAAGTATAATTATAAGAAACAAATTGTGAGTAATTATGTTATGCAAGTGATGTAGCTCTCTATTGTAAGTAATATTATTATTGTGTTGTACAATGTAAGTTTTATGTTAAATCTAAATAAGTATTCACAGTCGGTGAGTTCAGTCCTCGTGCTGAACCCTTTTCTGTAGATTCTCTCGTCTCTCAGTCTTTTGGTATAACATTTCCTTGATCAAATATAAGGTAACACTGGAAATGTTAACACTGAAAGTGAAATGTTAACACGGAAATTTACACCATAGCTAGTGAGTGAGTGAGAATGACGTCAATGATTCAATACCACAAGATGAAAAGCGAACATTTTATTTTTAACACAAGGTACAATAGTTCTTGCCTTTGGTAATAACAATTTAAAATCATCTATGGGTGTAGATCAATCTGCTAACAGCAAATGGAAGTGTATTTTTCTTAGATAGAGCTCTTTTCAGTTTCAACATGTGGAACGATACATTCGTTTAAGTGATAGATAAAATATGAGCGGGAGATCTGTATGGGCGTTTACAATGGCGAGCCGAAGGCGAGCCATTGTAAACGCCCATACAGATCGGACGCGAATATTTTATCTGACTTATGAAATGAAACAATGAGTAGAGATCTGTATGAAAAGTTAATGCATACTAATTAGCTCAGCAGAGATCTGTATGAAAAGTTAATGCATACTAATTAGCTCAGCAGAGATCTGTATCAAAAGTTAATGCTACTGTTTAATAATTCATCAACTCAGTTGATCTGTATTGGGGTTTACAAACCTTCATTAAACATTCATTTCTTTTGTATTTTCCTTATGAATTATTAATGAATTTTATAACTAGAAATATAATTTAACATTTGCCACAATATTACTTAACCAAAACAACTTGATCCTTTATGAAAACTAACTTAACAAAACAACTTGATCCTCTATGGATCTATGTAAGCTTATAGTTTTAGCAGCAGCAGGTCTTAATGGGAACTGTTTTCTTACCACTTGTACAGTTCTATTCCTGCCCTAATTGGTTTGACTGGTGTCCATGTGGATTCAATACCTTCGACATACAACTATTTTGAGGTTTCGATCAAAAAACAAAACACAATGCGCACCAGAGGACTTACAGAAGGAAATATTTGGTTCCCCGAAGGAAGTTACTCAAATCCGTATAAGGGTTCGCCAGATGATGTACATGGACCAATTCGAGGCGTTTCGCTGCACAGATCGCTCCAATGATCATGGCCGCCCAACGAAGTAAACATCTCGGTTCAGCGTTGGTTTTTCTGGTGGAAATTCTGAGCAGACCGTCAAACAACCTAAAGAAGTCTTTTCTAGAAAACATCGTGCACACTGCTTGAAAGCTGTGCCTGGTTACTGGTGCAAAATAGCAAAACATTGTGAACAAATTCTCTTACCTGTGATCGTGCATCGACCACATGGAAAGAAAGCACGTCGCTGAAACGTCTCAATCGATAAGTAGTCGATCGTTCACGAGAGCCGACGAAAACGAATCGGGTAACATCGAGATTAGTCTCGGCTATCGTCGACGTGATCGAGTTTCATCGAGTTTGGAATCGTATAAAACCGATAATCGGAAATAAAACCGATATATGTTCCGAACACAATCCGAAGATTGGACCACTTACGGACTTACACACTCGATGACATAGTAGCTATTTCTCTTCGAGAAGTAGCTACAAAAATTACCATCGAGTTATAAATACACAAAAACTGAGTGTGTTCAAAACTTAATTGTTTAAAAAAGTGTCGATGGCAAATGTGTTACTTTTTTTATTGTGTCAAGTTGTCAGAATTTCCTGATGATTTAATTTTAATTACTTTTTTCTCAATACTCGTTCTCTTCTACTTCTTTTTTAAAAGTATTAAAATACTGATGTAAAAATTCTAAGGGTTAGATGACCGAGAGATCGTTATAAAATCTTCGCTAACCAGACTAACAAGGAATTTCTCGATATTTTCGCTATAGGCGACAGTCATGTAACGGGGTTGTTTTAACCGATACTTGCTCAATCGTAGAAGGGATAAATATAGATATCAAGATAAACACACTGACCACCAAGTCCGATATATGCTCCGGCAAAAACCGCTCTTCCGGAAAATTCATGATGATATTTACGTGTTTTGCTTTCCGTTAAACTCTCAGTACAAAATAGTTTGCCTGTCTTATACTTACGGAGGAATTCATCAACAATTCAGCTATTAAAAGACATATTTTTCTACGATTGACACTTGATGTTTATGAATAGCAAGATTGAAGCTTATTCAAGCAAGTCAACATTGAGCAATGAAAACAAAAGAGTAGAATGCGGACAATTGTTGCTCAAGGTCAAGTCCTTGTATTGAATTCTGTAGCTTTTTTTAGCCTTCCTGGCGTGCTGTTAGCCGATCAACGTCTATTATTATTAAAATCAAGAGGCTGGAAGCGAACCTCATCAGTCACGTAGTCCACTATTTTATTCTTCTAGAATTTATCTGTAATATGTACATATATTTAAATAACTTTTTGGGACTTTATCTACATTATATTACACTTAAATAACGCTTTGATAGAAAATGTACTTCATCGCCTGAACATTCATCTACTTCATAGTGGACTATGAACTCACGGCACTCTCCTTAATTTTAATGATTTTGACTTAATAAAAATATATTCACGCTGATAAATCTATGTTTCTGGCAACATTTATGTCCTCAGATGTCGCAAGAAAGTTCTTCTTTGTGACCAGTTATTTAACTGAGCAAAACCGGTATTCAGTTTCGCTCGTCGAACAAAACACTGCCAAGCTGTACAACAAATCGTTCCTTTTTTACTTCCTTCATTTGAAAAATTAAATCATTCATTTGCCTCTGAAAAGTCTCATAACTCTGGATTTCTCAAATCATTTAGATATGTTCAAAGTTGACAAGTTGACTCGGTAGGGGGGTGTCCACTGCAATCGCCGTTTGAGCTATTACTCAGTGCACTCGGAAGGTCTAGCTTGTCCCGTTGAGACATCGTAGCTGAAGTTCTTCAGTCCTATCTAAAATAGCCAAAGCTAGTGAAGCAAGGATCCGAAAGATAAGGCATTTTAAAGACGTTCCCGTCCGGTTGAATTGACAAGGCTGCACTCTCCACCCCACAGTGTTGTTCAGGATTTGTTCCGTAAACATAAAGTGCTGCCTGCTCGTATCTCTTCTTGAACAAGCTTTCTTGTTGAATTTCTTTGGCGCAAAGATCCAGAACATGAGGCGTTAAAACCTTTGAGTTTTTTCTCCTAATTGTTCGAGGCAGACCAGCTCTTTTCTCGCTTGCTGTTGAACTTTCTGTAGTTTCCCTGTCGCTGTCTTTGTTGACATAGCTCTCCGAATTCTCCGAATCACTGTCGCTGAGATTCATGCTTCTTCGGTTGTACATCTTTTTTCCTCTGTGCTCAATAACTCGAAATCGCGCGGTGCAGTCTCTGTGCTTCTCTGTTTTGTTGTCATATACTGACAACCACGGAAACCTGTTGATTGTTCTTGCTTTGATGACTAAATTGGGTTCTCGCACTGACTAATACTGATGTCACCAGGATTTAAAATACTCACCACTCAAATTAACACCAACGGAAATGCCACAATGCACGCACAAGTTACCGATTTAGCGGAACCAAATCTGTCAACTGGGAATCGTTCCAATCGCTGTCAATCACTTCTACATTTATTGCTATACCCTCTGATCCTTGCCTTCTGATGTTCTTTACTTCTTGCAGGAAAGAAAAGCCATCTAAGCGCCGATCTTGACTGACAGGTCCAAGTACCGGAAAACGATCAACCGTCATTAAGCACGTGGGCGCTAATTATGTTGTTTTTGTTGTTTGCGTGTTAATGCGAGTTTAAATTGTGGTTTGTGCTAAAATTAACATTAATTTCCCTATCGATGTGATTAGGCAGTTTTGTTTCTTTCTGTAAAGTGTTTTGACAGCTTTGTCGAGTTAATCTTTAAGTTCGTTAACAACTTTTTTGTCGCCAGATCTTAAGCAATCGATACCAGAAAATAATTTGATCCATGGACCCACTACGAAAATCACGCAAGTTTTTTAAAACTTATTCAAGGCAACTTTGTGTTTATTTTATTTCGCCTCCAAAAATAAAATAAAAAAAAAAAAGCACTGACAAAATCTCTTTTTTAGTATTTTAATATTGATATATCAGGCTCGCATCCTTTAGCCTTACACAGTTGGTTGATATCAGGCGTACTCAAGAAAAGAAAACGCTTTTTATATCATTTTAACAACTTTTATAGATGCACAAAATCTATTTAAAACATGTTTCACCTTATACTGATAGCATAGCTGTATTTTTTCTAAAGAAAGAAATACTATACTTTGCTCAGTTTCATTTTCGCAGGATGATGTAGCATTACATATATCACTGACAAGCTTTTCTATTTTTATCATTTTAACGAGCATTGATATTCATTTTAACTGGCGACTGCACGACACAGTGAAAGCAATCGGGGCGACTAGCAGTCTGAAACACTCAGCTGCAACGATCAATGATTAGTTTAACTCTTTACATGTCAAGAGTTCCAAAAATCAAAATTCAAGAAAAATAACAAATTTGATTTTGTAAAATATTGAAAAACAAATGGTATCACGCAGAAGTACTGGCAAAAAGGTTTTATTTGGATGGTCACACCATAGAGGGTCACCATAGGATTTCGTCCACACACTCAAAAGTTAGAACGACACGACATGTGTCTTCTTCTTGACTCTAGGGGTGAAAGGGTAACGAGCACTTCTACAGTCGTTGTAGGTATTTTCTTTGTATTTGCGTTTTATCATTAAAACAATACCATAACAGCCAACTATATAGCGGATTTCGTCCCCAATGGATTATATATCTAGGATTCCACATGAAACATTTGCAGCATTTTGTGAGTTCAAATTAACGCACCAGGGAAGACACCAAGCCAGTTATCAAACTGACCAATCACAAGCAAGGCGGACGCAAGCGGTGTCAGGCGCGGGAAAACGCTTGGAAGCTTCTGATTGGTTGCAATTGCACGAGCTTTTCGGTTTGGCCAATGAACACACAGCTGCGATAAAGCAAGCAAACACGCAATTATTTTTGATATTTCTGTTTTCGACCAAGAATGTTCTAGTTCTATTCGAAGAGTAGAGCAAATATTAGCCATTGATATTACATCATAGCAAAAAATACAACCCCTTGAAACAAAGTGAAATGGCGTCGTGAGTAAAGAAATTATTTTTTCTGTTCACTTTTCCAAAAAAAAATAATAATTTCATGCTGAAACGCGTTCATTTCAGAGTTTCTTTTGCCAGCTTCCTTGACAGAATAAAGTTATAAAATGACGCCAATCGGTAACGGATATACCGCATGATGAAACGGATAAAAGGAGTTGAGCTCGTGGTTTTCAACTTCCGTAAATGCAAACAGACGATAGTGGGTGAAGTGATTCCAAAATACAATACAGGCAATTTGTCTATATGCGTTTGTTTATTCTCCCTGGGTTCGCCAGAAAAAAAAGTACGTTATATATGTCAAGCAACGAAAGCATCAAAAAAGAAACGAAAACCTGATCCTTATGAATTAGTCACATTATTAATACTGAATTGATTCAGCTGTTACGTCATTTTCACTTTGTATGAGGAAAACAGAACAAACCAAAGTTTCGATTGTATTATAATTAAGTCCACAGTTGGAGCACCGCTGAGTCGAGCAGTCGAGCTTAAATATAAATATAGTACTGAGATTGATGAATGACACTGCAGTATTATGTTTCCGCTAGATTTTAGCGATCTGAGCATATAAAACCCAGCTACATTAACAGGAAGAGGCCTTAGGAGACAAAATTCGTGCAGCTCGTTAAGATAAAAAAGAACCAAAAAAGAATATGCGACTGATTGGCTGTATAAATCACGCTCTAGATAACATTTTCCTTCCTGTGCCATGTCACTGACAGGCTGTACTTGACGAAGAATTGAAGTAAAATACAGGTTCTTCTGGACGTTTAATAAAAGCGATTAGGGCATGACTACGGAAATGTGCTATTAACCACATCGCTGTGTTTGCTTGAAGATGACACTTTTTAACATATTTTTGCAGGATCTCTCGCAAAAAACACTGAAACGAGTTGAAAGGGCCACAGAAAAGGGATTTGGGGGTTTTTGGTTAATATTGGACTCACAACACCTTTAATCAACAAGGCAGCTGCAGTGACGCTGCTAAATTCCACTTCAAGTTTCCGTAAACACGAGAGACACTTGGGAAGTCTAAAAATAACATTATCACTCAAAAACATAAGCTCACTTTGCTAAAGGTGATAATGAAAAATCGTGCACAAATCACGTACAAGTGAATTCTTTTTCTGCGAATGAAGACTTATGCCATAATTCGAAATACCAAATTAAGCGCCTTGCAATTGGCTATAAACTATACTCCCTACACCTTCTGAGTCAGTGGGTACGTAGGTGGTACGTGTGTGTATGTGCGTGTTCGAGGTTATTTCTGAATAAGAGTAAGCTTATTTTTGACTTTTGACGGTGAATTATATTTTGATGGGATTTGTGCCCAGATAGCGTGGATAAGAAAAGATAACAAAAGAGTTTGACTTATTTGCAAAACACAAAACTCGAGGACAACATTTTGTAACCTTTGTTAGAATTTAACAAAGTATACCTGATTTTACATGTATAACAAATATTTTATTCAGCTGTTTCGTCGTCAGAGCCGTGTACGGGAACAAGAGGGGAAAAGAAGATTGATGAATGACACAGCAGCATTATTGCTCCACCGGATTAACTCTGTTAAAAAAATAAAGCTAGTAAAAATAACAGGAAGAGGTCTGGGAGACAAAATTCTTGCAGTTTGTTAAGATTACTGAAAAGACTAAAAAAGAACATGGGACTGATTGGCTGTATAAATCACGCTCTAGACATGCAGTCTTTCTCCCCCGTGAAACAAACCCAAACAGAAAACATCCGATCCTTATGGCAGAAAAACAAAAGCAAAAGAACTCAAAAAAAAATAATATAAAATAAAAGTGGAATATATATATATAACCGTACATCCTGTGCCCAAGTTCAGGAGTTGCCATAAAGCCATTATGGCAACAACCGGGAGGGCACATTGCATACATACATATATATACATATATATATATATATATATATATATATATATATATATATATATATATATATATAATGCCCAAGGAAATGCGCGCGCTATGATTGGTTAAATCGAGTTCATTATAACTCGATAAAGCACGCGCGTGACGTAAAGTTCATTATAACCGTTTATATTTTATAAAAGAAATAAAAAAAACTTGTTCCTCGTGCATTGTTGAGTTATTTAAGCACTTGCGAAGTTTTAAGAACACTCGAGAAGTGCGAGAAGCACTTGGCTCGTGCTTCTCTGCACTTTTCTCGTGTTCTTAAAATTCCCGCGTGCTTATAAGCGTTCAGAGACTCCGTCTATCGGCTTCTTATTATAGAAATAAGTAAAAAAAATTGCAGAAAAATCATATCTCGACACACGTGAAGAATCAAGCAGGAATCTTCTCTCAATAACAGCATTCAAATCAGTTGAAAACTTATTTAAGTCTTAACTTTTTCTACTAGGTTTAATGTGCACGGCTCTTTAGAAGACCACTTTTTAGTGATAAGGACTCCGTGAATAAATAAAGTTATTGTACTTGTACTTGTACTTATGGTGGGTGATCATTTGCAGTTGCGGCTCCATCACTGTGGAACTCCTTGCCAGACGATATAAAGAACTACACCACAGTGAACAATTTTAAACGCAAGCTTAAGATCTTTCTTAAGCTAAATAAATTCATTATTATTATTATTATTATTATTATTATTATTATTATTATATCAATTTTATCTTCACTATAAAGAGTGAAGATATTAGCTACCATGCCTGCCCTTATTAAATGTCAAACGAGTTAAAACGTGTTGGTCTCTAATCGAAACATCGAATCTTCCTCGGAAATCTTTGGACATCTTCGAAAATGTTCGGGAAATGATCGGAAACGTTCGTACAACCTTCGAACAGCATTCGGAGAATTTTCGCAAATGTTCGGAAATCTTCGTAATTAGTGTTCGTGTTTAACTTGATATTGTAATTAGTTTCCGCGTTCAACTAGGAGCCACCTTTTGTAAACCTCGGGGCGTTCACTGCACCTACCGACTCCGGTCACTTGATTGCCTCACCCGAGAAGAGAGTACGTTAATGCATTTATGTCATGTATGGCGGCTCTCGACACTTAGTGGGAAAGAGGTGGGCATCCCAAGGGATTTGCGCCCTTTTGTAGCACGTTTTAGTCCGGGGAAAAGGAAATGGCGGGATAAGAACACATTTGTAAAACCTCATTGAGGTTTGAGGGTTAGAATAATGATCTCACGGGATATCAAGGGGGGATTGTTATATCATGGTTAAGGGATAGTTTAAATCCCCGGTAGTTCATATGGGCCATCATCATTACTCCGTCTCTTTGCTTCACAGGCAACTCCGAGTCTGGGAGGAAGGGACGGGCAAATCTGGTGCAAAAAGGGTGTATGAGGGGAGCGTTTTTCTCTCACCCGCTCAGTGAAATTTTTGTCCTCGTTACCAGTCTCTCCTGTTCGAAGCCTTTACTCGTCCTCTCTCCGCTGAGGAAGCTAAACTGAGAAATGTTAACCTGAAAATGCGGGGACTAAATTTAGCAACCTCCAAGTTCATAGGTGTTATAAACAGGAAATATTGATCTGATATCACTTCCAGAATACAACATCAGCCCCCATCCTGATTACCTAAAGGTCAGGGTGAATGTATCTACAAGCTTCTGATCTACAATATTGCACCAGTATTGGTCCTTCCTTTTAAACTGATCAAAACTGATAACAGCTAAAGACACTAAAGGTATTTCACGTACTGAGTGGGTAACAGGCACGGAATACACCTAACACGCCCACAAACGTTCTTGTTCAACCGAGTATATCTCCCATAAGGACATTAAACTTTGTCGCTCACCTTCATATTAAACAAAGGGGGCGGGGATAAGGCCATCTCGTTCTCAGGATCTCCGGCCCTTCTTCCCGTCCTTCTCTCGCAGGCATAAGCTCGCGTAAAATCTTTATAAATATACGTGAACCGAAAAGAAATAGAGCTCGAACTTGCTGTTGCATGATTTTTAGGGTTTAATCTCTCACCTTGGTGAAGCCCTTTTGGAACGAAGGGCAATGTAGTGTTGAACATGGAGACGACATTTGCGCTAATGTGTTTCGTCTCGATCGCTTAGACGATCGAAACTACCTCGTGAGGTAGTTTCGATAATACTCAGCATAAACAGTGTTTCGATCATGATTCGCGCCATGTACCGCCTGATGTGCACACGTTGCACAGGGAAACTTGTTTCATTTGTGATCAGACTAAACATGTTTCGCCCTAGTGTGAACACAGCGTAAGGATCGAAGTGGCCAAGTCATCTTCCTCAGAAATAGACTACGAGCAGTTTCCCTTTCCCAGCGTAGTCGGTCGAGCGAGAAACGAAAAAAACATTAGCGAACGGATAATGGCCGCGCGAAACTAGTTTCGCGCGGCCATTATCCATTCGCTAATGTTTTTTTTTTCGTTTCTCGCTCGACGGACTAAGCTGGGAAAGAGAGACTGCTCGTAGTCTACCTCAGAAAGCGAAACTGCTGGTCATTTCACAAGTTTCGCCTGTTGCAGGACATCTGAGTTCAAGCACGGCGACTACGAACGCACAAATAAAACAGGCCGAGACAAAAGGTATTAAAAGAGAGGGAGCGATTTTTACCAACGCTTCCTTTTTATTTTCGAGCGGCATTCTATTTAAATTCTTCTCCACCGCGAGCCTGCAGCAGAGCGGTTTCAAAATCGCAGTTAACGGCAAAATTTTAAACTCAGTCCTTATTTCGTTGATGAATCGAGTTACAAGGCAGAGTCGGTACCAGACGGACTGAATGTCCTTATTTTTTGGCGATTTGATCCTGAAAATGTTCCGCCTCATAATACTTTCTTGAGATCAGTTGTATAGTATTTCAATAAATCACAGTTCTGAATTTACTGTTTCATAATGAGAAAACGACCTGTGACGTTACAAAAATTCTAGCGTTTTTTGGCTTAGTTGAAGTGTTTATTTTCCCTGACCAATTATTACCCTTTATTTCATTCTTAGTTAGCTCTTGTAAAAATGAGGACAGAATAAGGACGTTCTTAACAAAATGTAAGCCTACATGGGTAAAATGTTGATCATCCCCAGCCTCAACTTTGTTTAGAAACGTTCTGAAAAAAAGTGTATAACGAAGTAGACCTTTTATCATTGTCTTCGGCTTTGCTACGAGATTAACCTCTTGGTCCGGTATTTTACAAATCCACCGAAAGGATCGCAGTCAACTCCCGCTTTCGCGGACACTTTCGAGACCTTATGAGAGTCCGCGCATTAGCGGGAGTTATTTTCAGTAAATCTTTTTCGTCGGGAATTAAAATGCTGTGAATCCTGTCCGTAGGTGGTAGGTGGGCGAGAGGTGGCTTAAAGAGGATTAAGGTCATTTTAAAGGGCTGATTGTCACCATTTTTGGTGTTATTTTAAAAATTCCCTTGTTAACTTCCTCTTAGTGTTCTATAAGTATTTCGTGTGTGATACTAGGTAAAAAGTAAAGTCGCGCACCCGAGCCAGAAGGCTCATAACGGCCGGAGCTTAAGCCCGGTTTCTATAGCATGAAGCGACTAAAATATTGCTACTCCCCCCTGGATTGGATGCTAGTCCATCGCAGGGTTACCCCCAGCATTTTGTCGCCGGTACCCATTTATACACCTGGGTGGAGAGAGACAGTGTGGAGTAAAGTTTCTTGTCTAAGGAAATAACACGACGGCAGAGACCAGGCTTCGAACCACCGACCTTCAGGTTGAAAGTCCGACGCGCTAACCACTACACCACCGTGCCGCCCACGCGATACTAGGTACTAGGTTTTAATTTGAGGCTGTTTTGATCAAAAAACGGTCAAATCCTCACGACATAGCTCTTTAAAAACAACAGGAAAACACAAATTACCAGGGTTGAAAGTGGTCGTGGTCGCTTACGAATGGCGGGTTTCGACTACAATTATTTGACTTACGAGATGTGGTCGTATATGGAGATTCGACTGCAGTTATAACAAGATGTTGGGAGGTATCCATCACTCTCCCATCCCAAACCCCAGGGGGCGACATAACCGGAAACGGAAACGTAGTGAAACCATGAAAAAACGCGACTCATTCTCAGTCTCCATAACCTTCAAATCGTTACAAAAACCCGTGAAGTCTGAGCACGATAACCAGGTACACAAACGGTGGTGACTAGAATGGATACTCCAAAATCAGGTTGGACAACCTCGGACACCTTATTGAGACATATAACAGAGTAACTGGTTAGCGTTCAGTTGAGGTTGGGGGTAACAGTTTATATAGTTAAATTTAGGACTAAACAACCGGAGAAGCCACGTGGTACAGTGGTACGGTAGGCTATGTAAGCCTGAGCCTAGCCGAGGTCATAGGTTCAATCCTGAGTGGGGATTTTAGATTTTCTTTTTTACACTTAGAAATTGATTGAAAATAAATTCTAAGTGTCGACATTACGTTATATAATTCTCAATAAGTGTCCGAGGTGGTCCAACCTGATTTTGGAGTATCCATTCTAGTCACGACCGTTGACCGTACACAAACTGGCATCAGTTCACTAAAATGGTTTAAAAACAACTCGCGTCATTTTCGTTCACGCACAAGAAGCTATAGTGGCAAGTTAAAAAATCACGTGCGTGAGTCGAGAGGTGTTAGAATAAATTTAGTGGGTGCAAATATAAGTCAAATATAAGTAAAATATAAGTAAAATATAATGGCAGTAATAAAAACGTTCTCATGCCAATATACGATGTTTTTCTATCCAAATTTAAATCCGTTATCGATCCGGTGGATCACTGATGAATGTAAAAATGGGTTTCATCACTTGCAGGAAAATAGAAATCAAGAGAAATGGGTCTGTATCGCTAACTACGAAATAATAAAAAATTGAACGGTGGTTGCATGTTGCATACTATAGGAAAAATCTTGGTGATAGTTGTTGAGATCATTATCTGACACAAAAATACTAGTATTGGGTGTGAACTTCAAAAATAGGACGATGCCTTTTCCGTTACAATATCCTGTAGGTCGAACAATTTTAAATCGTTTAGAGATATATTTAGCAAAATTGCATGTGGCAAGTATAGTTAAAATTACATACGAGATATCCCATGCCTTTATAACTTTGGTAAAGTTGAAGGTCTTCCGAAGATTTCGAAAAATTTTTTTGGATATTGTTACAATGCTATATGAAACTATGTGATTAATTTCTAAATTTTTCCGAAGTTTGCTGAAGACACCCGACAATTTACTGAAGATGTTTCAGTTATAACTTTTCCGATGTTTTTCTGAATGTCATTTTGCAAAAATTTCCGAAAAATACCGAAGAGGGATAAACTTCTATTCACTAGGCTTATTAATCCTGACAATTTATATTAAGTATCAAAATATTAAAATTATAATAATATTAATTATAGTATTAATATTAAAATATTAATATTAATATATTAAATATTAAATAAAGGGGCAGTGTCACGCGGATTTGGTGACGTCATTTCAAAAAGCAAGAAAAATGTTTGAGTATTTTAAAACAGAAACCGAAACATAAATTATGATCTAATTTTGTGATAAATTACAACCTTTAGTGTATTCTAACCACAGGAGGACTGGATCTGAATGAATCCTTATTGCAACTTGAAAGGTCTCACATCAGGCTAGAACAGACCACGACTTGTTTCTCTTTCAAGAATTGGTTGATTTCATTCCCTTGGTGTTTAAGTATTATTTGTAAATAATTAAAGGTATTGTAGCATCCGGATGGTTTTCACCAAGAAAAGTGAAGATCCCCGTGATGCCACACCCAAAATGAATATGTCACAAGCAAATTTGGCGATTCTTCAAAAAGTCGCGAGATCTACACTGCTTTAATATTGTTTTGTTGCCTCTAGGCTCGCTCTTTGTCAGGCCATTCACCAATATCGCGGTTTTTCAAGTATAGTCGTTTTCTTGGTTCTCTAACAAAGTTCCTTATTCTTCTTACAGAAACCTCGAAACTAGATAAATCATCAAATTTGAGGGTCATGCGACTTTTAGGACCGAAGATATGATTGAGTATTTCGCCAATTTTATAGACAAATTTCATGACAAAAATTTTATGACAAAGGTGCATGTCGAATTTGACGACTTGTAACTTTGCTCCCAAACATCGCGTAACTCTCAATTCTGTGCAGAAGTAATGTAATGTAATGTAAAACCTTTATTTAGACACGATAAGTGATTAAGGTGATTAAGGTAGAGAGCCAAGAAAACGGCTACTTGAAAAACTGTGATAGAGCGGTTTTCAGTCTAGTGTCGTAAAACCAAAACAAAAGTAAATTACTCTGGCCAATCGGCACAAGACGCAGACAATCCAATGAACCAATCAGAGCTCAAAGCAAATACATGTAAGGGGCGGACCATTAGAAATCTTGGGAAAGGGGGGGGGGGGAACAATTACCAAAACAAAATCCTGCAAAGGAAAATTGTCTCAAAAAAAATTCCTGCAAGCAGTTGACCATAAAAAAATAAAATCCTGCAAGCTAACTGGATATATATAATTATATATTTATTTTAAAGTGGAACATATGATAGTATGACATGTTCTCTGGTAGTAAAATTCATCAAAAAGCAACTTCAGGTTAAGTCAAATGCTGTCAAAAATTACCTCAAAGGTCTATCTGGTACATGTATTAATATCTTAATATAACCAAAACCTTGTTTATGTACATATTTGAAAACACTGTGAACATCATGAAATATGTAACCTGCTATACTACACGCAAGTATTTTTTAAAATACATTACAGATTGTCCAACCGTCCCGATTTCGTCGAGATTACCCCGATTTTACTTCAAAATCCCGAAGTCCCGACCAATATGTGATCGGGATAGAAAAACCCGATTTTGACATCTGTTCTGTCATTTTCGTCAAATTCTCATAATACTTACTATACAAAAAGACGAAATTGCGTATACTTAACTCTGATATCCAGATAAACTAAAGAAACAGCAAGAAATGTAAAATGAAATCGAGTACTTGTATGTGGAGCCACACAAAGAGACGCAAAGCGACGAGAAGCCACATCAATTTGCCAAACATTTTTGACAGAAATTGTTGTCTCAGAACACTAGAAATGGAGTTTCAGAGCATCAAGATTTCAAAATTTTCGGGTGGGGCATGCCCCCAGACCCCCCTAGCGGCTCGCGTCTTCGGCGCTCGACAACTCCATCGCAAGTCTTATTTCTCCTCATTTTTCATGCAAAAGTTCGACAGTCTGACTTTAATAAATCTACTCTCCAGCATTTAATACCAAACATGGATTGGGCCAAGTATAAAAAAATTGGAGCTTGCACACATATATAAACAAGATGAGAAAAAAAAAACCTGCAGGCTTGCACCTTCCAAAAAAAAAATCCTGCAGGAAACTCTAGCCGAAAAAAAAAAAATTCATACACTGAAAAATTTTTGACCCCCCCTCCCAGGATTTCTAATGGTCCACCCCCAACCGGGACCAAGCGCAGGAAAACGCGTGTGGTAAGACGAGCTTGGTTTTAGTTTTACTTATGACTGGTTGATAAATTGGCGCGAGATTTCTTAGCCAATCATAAAGTGTATAGTAATGCAAAAACCAAAGATAGCGAAATTTCTTTCGACACTCAATTGAAAACTGCTTTAAGGGTAAATTGCGTACTTCATCTCTTTTTCCGCGCAAAATCTCTCAAATAAAGAAGTCTGGGAAACGGGCGATAAAAATAGGGCTGGGAGCAAGGTAATCTTACTTCACTATCGAGGACGGTATTTCCTTTTTTCATTGGTGTAAAGGCCGACCCAGTGTTCAGCAATTTGTCATTACACATCGAATATTGATAATGACGCCACTTTACGCTGTGTCACTGACATTTTTTAAAAGCTGTTTTATTGGACAATAATTACGGAATTTTAGGGACACTGTCCCGCCGACATAACGAAATTTTGCTTACCTAATTTCCATGTTATATCGCCAAGTGCCACCAAATATACAACTAAATTGGATAAAATGATTCTGCAGAGCAAAACAAAAGCAGTAGTTTGGAGAAAAAGTGCAGAATTACAAGGATGGAAGTGGATTACAGTTCATCAAATTTGATTTCGTGACAGGCGGACAAGAAATCAAAGTTTCCATTCTGGTGGAATTTTGAGTTTTTTAGTCGTTATTTCGTCTTTTTAGTTCATATTTCTTTGCGTTCATCACTTTTGGCGGTGTTTTTTTCCAATTTCAAGAAAATAAAGCAAGCTCTTGGCCATAATCATGAAAACACGATATCTCAGCCGGGACAGTGTCCCTCCAATTCTCCGTCATGCACGGTACTGACAAAGCATCTATGATGTCACTAGCTATTCTATATCTAACAGGAGTTCTTTCGTGTGTGTGTTTTCGTTTTGTTTAATGCAGATTATGGATCCTTCTCCACTATTCACTTCCTCCACACTTCATAGAAAGTCCAGCTGATAAAGATGTCAAGGACGAAAGCAAAATCATATATCAAAACAAATAATTTGGAAACGTCAATATGCCCGGGTATTTTACCGTAGGGGATCGGAACATGAAGTCGCCCTGGGGTTGGAAACATTATTGAAAGATTTGCCACGTGAACGCTATTTTGCTGTTGCGAGCGTAATAGCGAAAACAAAATTTTGAGTGAACGCTCGTCGAAGTATTTTAAGGAAGGTAGTTTTATTTTCACTGAAATAATTACAAGAAAAGGATCTGTGAAGCTTAATAAGCTTAGAAAAAACCAAGTTAAAAGGTCGAGGAATGAAAAGGGGAAAATTGATAAATTAAAATTCGCGTCACAGCATGTTCCATGAAATTATGGTTATAAATGTGATATTGAGATGGAGCATCAATTTGAACGAGGGAACGACAAACACGATGATCGTCTTTCCAAAATTTGTAATAAAATGTTTGAAAAACCAATGTGAATCAAAGTTAAGAGACGCAGTTAAATGGAACAATATGTTGGATGAAAAATTATTGATCGTTAGCCTGGCATTTACACAAACTACATAATAGACCATTTCACAGTTGTCTTCTTAGTGTCCTGGCCTTTGAGTGGAAGCAAGGCTGAAGTTGACCTTGTTGTGATACAGACCTTGGAGCTTTTCAGATGTAAATTTAGCTAGTTAGCATGAGAAAAGCATTATTAACATATGAAAGGCAAAAAGGTTTGTATCAAAGCAAAGTCACCTCCAGCCTCGCTTCCACTCAAAGGCAAGGTCACCAAGCACACAACTGTAAAATGGACTATTCACTCCGATCTACATTAACGAGGCTATGTCACCAATTTTCAGTACAACTTTGGGGGCGGTTCGCAACTCTTACAAGGTCTTTTCTGATTGGCTGCGAAAACAATAGAACAAACAACACAACAATGGAGCTGCTTGATACCCAGGTCCAATGAAATTAGAGGTTCTAAAGAGCTGTGTGGCTTCTGCAACTTTGAAAAGCCAAAAGACATTTTGTTTCAGTTTGGCTGCGGATTGCCAGGATGGTAATGGATCGCCACTTGGAAAATTTCGGCTTAATTTTTCAAGCTCTTTCCCATTTCTTTGAAAAATCGATAAAAATTGCAGTGGTTTGCTGTAGTTGAGGTACTTATCAAGGGGCGCTGTAGCTTTTAGCCCACAAACTAGCCCGACTTGTTTTGCCAACTAAGGGTTTTATTACAAAGCCTTTAGAACCAATAAATACTGAATCTTTGTCGTCAAAAATATTATGAAAAAAAAAAAGGTTTTCGGGAACGTTTTCGAGACTTCTGAGAAACGCACGCCGCCTATGCTAACTGGCACACATTACTCTCGTATTCTCACTTCAAAGGTTTAAAGGATACCTTTCCTCAAATGATGGAACATAAGCACATTCTCTTCTAAACTCTACTGGAAAGCAAAGGTTCTTTAGCTGCTGTTCGTACTGTTCAATTGCCTTCTTGCGTGTAGCACCGTTTGTACCCTGAAACAAAATAAATAAATAAATACATGTAACTTATATCGCGCATTAACCATACACGATGTTGTAATGCGCTTTACATTATAAAAATTAAGTTCAGTAAAAGGATTTCCTAAACAGGTAAAGTCTTGAATTGAGTTTTAAAAGCAGAGAACCTATTGGCAGATCTTATGTCCAAGGGAAGGGCATTCCATAACTTGGGGGCTGCAGACATAAATCCTTGATCACCAAGAGTCTTGTACGATTTAGTAGAACGATACAGGAGTAAAATTCCATTGTTAGTGCTACGAAGGTTATAGCGAGGAGCAGTGGTGATTGAAATAAGTTCAAACTGGAAGCCAGACAGGTAGCCATGTGCCATAACGTCAGTTGGAGTTGTTTCGACAGAGCATTCAACAATGCACTCCAGTGCTAGCAAATCAATCATTGACGCTTAATAATTTTTACTGAAACACGGCAGTCTAATAGTTTGTGGGTCTGTCCGTCTGCTAGTCAGCACCCCTGTCATCAAAAGTCCAGTCAATCGTTCAGCAGATGGCCAGGATAGAAATGGATTGCACCTTGAAAAAATTGGCCAAAAGTGTTGTTATTCAGTCCCATGTTTCTTGGGAAAATCGTGACAAACTGCATACGGTTTGTACTTTCTGAAGTTCCTTCGCCGAGGAATCACTTGATATTTTCTTCGTGGGGTTCTAAGAGCAATTTTATGTTTTAGCAAAGGTAAAACACAGCAAACTCCCTGTGACAATGTCCCTTCAATTCAATTCGTCCGTTTGTCTGTCAGTCCTCGGACAAACAGTCAGGTTGTCAACCAGTTGATAGCTTGTTTCGCCGGTGGTCGGTTGGCCAACCATTCTACCGGTGGGTAATTCAAGCAGTCTAATGTATTATCCTACCATCAACAACAACAACAACAACAACAACAACAACAACAACAAGTTTTATTTCAAGTTAAGTATAAGTTTACAAAGCTTGTGCCCTACCTGTGCGTAGAATTTTGCCCCGGGTTTGAGCACGCGAAGTGTAAGGTTTAATATTTCACGAACAAATTCCCAGTGAGAATCTAGAAGAAATGACGTGGATCAATTAAACGAAGAATCAAACTATTTTTAAAAAACTTTTCCAACTGGGATGAAATCCTAAAGTGTGACCATTCAAATGAAAGCTACTGAGCAGTACTTTTCTGTGGTACTGTTTATTATGCTGCTCAAGGTGGTTCTAACTTTTCAGTTTGTGGATAAAATCCTAAAGTGTGACCATTTAAATGAAAGCTACTGAGCAGTACTTTTCTGTGGTGCTGTTTATTATGCTGTACAACGTGGTTCTAACTTTTGAGTCTGTGGATGAAATCCTGAAGTGTGACCATTCAAATGAAAGCTACTGAGCAGTACTTTTCTGTGGTGCTGTTCATTGTGCTGTACAAGGTGGTTCTAACTTTTAAGTCTGTGGATAAAATTCTAAAGCACTAGTGCGACCATTCAAATGAAAGCTATTGAGCAGTACTTTATTGTAGTATTGTTTGTTTGGCGTTCTTGGCAGGGTAAGATGATAAATGGTTGCATCCAGTCAATCTGTGTAACACTCACCATGTAAGGAGACAGATATTGGTATATCCGTTAGATCATTTATCACATAATCAAAAGTCTTCCCCTGCTCAACAAACTCCTTAAGTGCCTTGACACAGTCATCAAACCTGATCTATAACATTAAATTTATTGTACAAAAAAGAACGGCAAAAAATATTATCATATAGATTTTCCAGAAACATAAGGCAGATATTCTGCAACATTTTTAAAGATTTTTGGCTTAAGAAATTTGTTTATTAGTCTCCTCATATTCACTTGTTCAGTCCATTTACCTTTTCTAGAACCTCTACATGTAGAACTCAATTTTTATCACCAATGTCATCTATAACTTCACTATTTTCAACACTTTTTAAACTTTCTTTGTACGCCTATATTTTTTTATTTACAGGTCCACATACATAAGTGGTTACACTGTCTAAATATATAGAGGTTATTCAGCACAAAGTTATGTAAGGCTTGAGCCAGTGATACACGGTTCAACATTTGTTGAGCAACAAATGTTGCAGCCGCTGTTAAACAAATGTTGACAGTGTATCATTTGATGTTGAATGTTGAATTACAGCCATGCTCCGTCACGCGTGACCAGTAATCTAGAGAATGAAATGAACATTTGAATATTTCTTTGTAACGTCTGAGATTTGAATGAAACCTTGAAGATCTCTGTGGAAAACACTTTGAAAGTCACGAATTAACGGAAAATAACTTCGCTGCACGCATAAAAAAACCTAATATTGTTCGGATATGTAACATTTCAAACAAAATGATATTTTGTTGTCCTTTGTAACAAGTTGCAACTTGTTGAACGACCTCAGTCAATCGTTTTAAAAAGTTGAATGTGTTTTTCACTCATTCAACAAGTTGCAACCTATTTCAACATTTGTTGCGCAACAAATGTTGAACGATGTTGAACCGTGTATCATTCGCTTAAGTATTTTTATGAGTCAAAAAAGCTGGCGATTGAAAATTTCTCCAAGGACTCCAATGTTTGATAGGCGTGGCTCAAATGGATCTTTACCTCTAAGAGGCACCAATTCTAAAACAACACACATCATAAATTATTCTGTCATATTCTCTTGGCTCAATACACTAAAAGGACTGTGATAATTCTAATGGTGGTCATCTCAGATTTTAGCACCCTACGTGGTACATGTACCAATCTGCAAATTTTGACACCTATTAGGTACTATGAACAACCACGTCATTTTTATATGGAAATTCCCCCCCCCCCCCCCCCCCCCCAAGGAAAATTCTCAGCTGTATTACACAACATTCCTCTGAAATATGTTGTTTATTATTTCAGTCATCTTTTAAAAGTGCTTTTCTAAGCACGCTGTCAGAAGAGTGTATGTCATATTATAATGATTTGTTATTATTTACTTAGTACATTATTCACTCACTTCGTAGTTGTGTCCTGTATATGAATCCATAGAGCTACCACAAATTCCACGTAAATGTTTCACTGCTGCATCAACAACAACTTTGTCTATGTTAGCAAGTCAAGGAATCTTCCTCTTGCAAACAGGACCAGGTAAATGTATTTGGTAATAAACTATTGTAATCATTTATATCTAGCAAGGGAAATTTGGTCAGATGATTGGGGGACCAGCCTTGAAATCTGGATCCCTGCTCTGACCACCAGCTGAAGTTGTATATCCGAGTTCAACTCCTCAGCCATGCTTTTAAATAAGGAATTGGTCTGTTATGTTGACTTGAAGTATTTGTTTCTAATGTTTGAATGCTCGGCTCCACTAGCACTTGTGTAAAAGGTAATTTATTATTTAATATAAGTAAAGCTGGCAAAAGCTGTTATTCATCAAAATTAAAAAGGAAAGAATACCAGCTAAATATTTTAGGCAAAAATTCATTTTCAAATGGAACCGTTCCATTCTCAAGTTGAGTAGTAATAACTGGCATCCTCCCCCATCTTATCCCCCAAAATACCTATACAGGTATGTGCCGCCCAATGGGGTCGTGATTTTGGGACTCCTGATCGATCTAGAACGGGGTATACATTTTACAGACGTTTCCTAGAATGGGGTATAATATTTCGAACGCATGAAAGCTTCAAATTATCAGCAGCCATTTGAAAGTATTCATAGAGAATTTGCTTAACAAAATACATTAATTTCTAGAATGGGGTATTAAAAATTGACCTATTTCTAGAACTGGGTTTCATTTTAAGTGCAAATTCTTTCAAAAACGGAGTCCAAATTTGCAGACCTGGGCGGCACATACCCACCTAAAACATACCCAAGTACCCCCCCCCCCCCCCCCCCCTCTCCCCCTCCCAAGAGAAACTGATCATTTTTCAAGGATATCTCGACCATGGTGACATATTTTGGAGACTCCTTCAGCAGCTCATTCAATACCCCACCATCTCCTCCTCCTAAAATTAGTATTTCCTTGTCTTTGTAACTTTCTCTGCCATTTCCTAAAAGCGCTTTTGTGTAATCGATGTCACTTTCTGCCAACACTGAAAGGAAAGCAACAAAATCTACCATTCAAGTATGCACAAAAAGGATCTAAAACAATAATTATACATTACATGTAACAGGTACAAGTTTCTTTCACCACAATGATCAATGTGACACTTGCAATAATACATTAGCCTCCTCAATTAATCAGTCCTGAGAACAAGCGGTTTTGTGTCTTTAGCAATAGTATGATGTGAAGGAAGTGAAAAAAATATTGCAGGGATCCTTGCATATGTTCTCAATCTCTTTTATCTGCATAAAAACTTATTGTAAATCATCTTTTAAGCCCTTCCTCTCAAATAAGCCTCCGTTTTGGAGGGAGAAATTTATTAAACCCCCCCCCCCACCCCACCCTTCTTTTATTTTAAGTCCCCCACCCCTCCCATTTCCTTCACAACCAATTAAGCCCCCCTCAAACATGCTTGAAATAAATAAGTCCCCAGGGGAGGCTTAACAGAGGATTTACAGAAAGTGAAAATATTTGAATTAAATGCTTTTATGATAAAATTGTTTGGTCCCAGTTTGCTTACTTTCCTCAAGATCCAAAAATAACATGTTTCCATAGCGAGCAGAATGAGCTATCCAGACATCCTGATATTGTGTTTTTTGCTTGAACACCTCCCTAAAATAAATGTACAATACCTTTCAGCAAAATGCAATAAAGAAAACTGAGCCCATCAGTCTCAAAGAAAAATCCAAATTTTATTTTGTAAATATTTAAAAACAAACAGTATATAGCAAAGTTTTGCTGAAAGGCTTTCATTTCAATGATTGTACTGTGGGTTTTCAGCCACTGTTGAGTGAATGGTCATACTTTAAAGGTGGCTCCAAGTAGTTATTTTTGGGTCACACTTCCCTTTTTCAATGCGCTTATACATAATATTACTTTAGCACAATGAATCTGAATTTGATACCAGATGTTATGCTTGGATGACCGTTTTGGACAATGCTCTTTTTATGCTAATCAGCATTTCCATAGCAACAGTAAACAGACATGGCGAAAAACAGTTTTTCTTTATGGGGCCACACCCAAGACAAGCGAATAAATGCGTTATAATCTACACAGTGTAGCACACTAAATGGGGAAATTTCAAACAGATTAAACTGTGCTTTTTATGTTTAAAATATAAGCGGTCAAAACATTCCAATCTCTTACAAATTATCATTAAATTACTACAGAAAGTTTCCTTAGACTTAATTTTATTTATTACTCCCTGCAAATAGCTCTAACTAACTCCTCGGCAATAAAGAGACTGAACTTTTTATTAAAATGCAGTTTTTATTGCTACAAACTAGATTTCAAAAGTGATTCCATGAGAATATTTCAAAATCTACTAATGAAAAATTCTTGAAATTTGGATAAATTATGGAGAGTAGTATTTTTTGAAATACATTGTATAAAAAAGATAGGTCACCATGCTCGTTTAGGAGAAAACAACCACTTACAGGTATTTACTAAGGGAACTGAATACTCAAAGGAAACCCTTCTGCTTCGGAATGCGCGTGCACGAGTGCGCAAGATATTATGCGTAGTAGTGATGCACGATGCCATACTAGGGAATCACCTTAATTTTATGGAGCATGAATTTGCTATAAATATAACATAATAATTTTGTAGACAGTTCATAATTCAAAGTAACCGTACCATAATTTTATCATTGCAATACAAGTATCTGTAGTACAGTGCACTTTGTACATGTATAAAGCAGAGCTTGTTGATTATTGACCATGACTACTCACTTGTCAAAGTCATATTCCTTAAATCGGCCATCTGATGTATCATGATAGCGAAGAATTTCCTGTCCTCTACAAATTGTAGGAATAAAATCTGCCTTTACACATGATAAAGCCTCATCAACCTTATCACGAAGATTAAGGTAATCCTGAAAAGTAGAATTGCACTTCAAATAAATATGGATAATATGTTGCATGGTTCAAATAATAAAATAATTATTATCAATAGATATGCTGTGGTTCAAATATTACATAATAATATTATATAATATAATTTATTATTATTATTGGTTTGATAATTTTCAAAACAGTTTTATTTTATTTTCCTTTGTGCCAGATTCATTATAGATAGGTAACTTTATTTCAACTAGGGTTGATGAGGCTGATTAGGCCTCTAACAAGATTATGCTAATTTACGGAGAAAAATAATACAGTGCAAAAAAAAATGAAATTAAAACATTACCACAAAAAAAATAAAATAAAATAAAATAAAAAATAAATACTAATTCTAATTTACATTTGTATTTACAATAGATCTAACAGCATACTTTAAATTGTTATGTAATGATGAGAGACAAAGGAAAATATAAAACAAACTGGTTTAAAAATTCATTAAATTCAACTGTTTATACTGTTTCAACTGTTTATTAATTATCACAGAATTTACATAAAGCAACATATCCAAGTAAAAATTTGAACCACAACATGCGTACAGATACCTACATGTACATGAAATATCATTCTAAGTGCACCAACTTGCATGACAGATATTTGTAGGACTCAACCCTTCTGGATATTCGTAAGGTGTATTCTTAGGCTGGCCTGACGACTTTAAATCCTTTTACACCCGAAAGTGCCAAAGATCAAACAACATTATACAAGAAAAATCCTAAATATCTCTTTGCAGAAATAATGTTAAAAAAACAAAAGTACTGCCAAAGAGGTTTCATTTGAATGGTCACACCATAGGATTTAATCAACAGACTTCAGAAGTTAGAATTACACTGTACATCACATGTCTCCATAATTGACTCTGGGAGTGAAAGAGTTAAATTCTCAGCTTCTGAGGACGTAGAACAGTCTTTTCCCACAAAATCAGGAAACATTTATCATTCTGAATTTTCCTTTTTAAATCCTTGCTGTATCATTTCCTTTTAAGGTTACAGTGTACCTTCGGGGGTGTCTCCAGTATAACAGCTCTAGCGTCTTAAGATTACACTTAATATACCTAAACCCAGATATCAAATTAAAGCTTAAAGAGCTGGCTATCTAAATATGGAAACCATTTGGTAATAACATGAATTGTCGAATTTTTTACGACGTCTAAATTCAAACGTCCAAATCAGCTTTAAAACGCTATAACTCAAAGCGATTATTATATTTTGCTAATTTGATTTGTTCTCGGATTTCCGGACACGAAGCGCTAAAAAAACGTGTCGGCGATTTCCCATATTCAATTGCAGTGAAAAGTTACAGAATATTTTCGAAAAGGGGAGAAAAAAAATTGGAATGATCGCACGGAAATGGCTCTTGACGAAAAAGTCTTCGGAATTAAGAAATTCGCCGACACGTTTTTGTTGATTATATGTTAGCCTAGCTTCTGTCCAAATTTAAGGAAAATCGAACAAATTCCCTTTGAGTTGTAGCTCTTTAAAGTGTCCCCAACAAGCGAAAAATTAACTTTGAGAAAACGGCGCTTAAAAAAACATATCGCTTAATAAACAAACTCCGCCCACAAAAGTTATACCGTCATTTCTCCGTCAATTTTCACTACTTTTCAATAATTTTTTTTTGGATTAAAGTTCATCCTGTAAACTTTATTTTAACGCCAAAAAAAAAATTTTCAATAAATTTTCGATCTGAAGGTACACTGTAACCTTAAAGTGTGATTATAAATACATGTAGACTAACCATAATTCTAGCATTAATTGATATCTATATTTATTTACCTCATCTTAACTATATATATATATTAATTTTTCCTTTTTTATATAAATACCGGTACTAGAAATTTATTTACTGCACATAGGTTAACACCAGCTGAGACTTTTCTTGGCTGATTGCAGTTTAAAGAAAGCTATTACATGTATTATTATAATTATTACATGTACATGTATTATTGAAATGTGAGTGTAAGTACTGAGTCAATCCAAACTATGCTGTCATTGTATTAAGAGGTTGTAAATCTTATCAAACTTACCTCTCTCTGGAGTAATTTTTCCTCACTAACATCTTTGATGTACTGAACAACATCTACAGTGACAAGGCCATCGGGAAACAATCGAACTGTACACTGACTTTGCAATTCAAAACAATACAGTTTCTGGTTAAAGTATAAATTAAACAGTGAAAACTTCAGTAGTTAATTCTGAAGTTATACATGTAAGTTATAATAATTATTAGTTGTAATCGTGTGTGTGTATGTGTGAGATGGGGGGGGGGGGGGGAGATTGGGCAATGATTTTCAATATTTAAGTTATCAAATGACTAGACAAATTTATGATTATACTTACATGCCATGTTCACCGATAAATAACATAACAGCAGATGTGCTAAAATTACTGTAGACCTGGAACTGCTGGAAGGAAGTTGTAACAACCTCACCGATTTTTTCCCGTGCTGAATTCATCCAGTTTCCAGAAGAATCTGGTGTGACACGAAAATCTAATAATGTTTGATTCACTGACATGATAAAGCTGCGTGACAACTGCAAGAAAACAAAACTCGTAACTTAATACTGGCAAAGCCCCAAAATACACAGGCCTGCAATCCGGGGGGGGGGGGGGGGGTTGGGGGGGGGGGGGGAAGTACTCCTCTGAATTTGTGGTGGGGGTGTCTCACCCAGTTCTCCAAATCTTGACCCTATTTGAGAGCAAACTATGCCATTTTCCATACCTGTTTTCAAACCTGGCTATGTTCATACGCTCTGGTGGTTCCCAATTCACGTAAAAACTCGGTATACCCAATTTAAGACCAAAATGATCAAAATCTATACCCTTTTTAATGGATCTTAATGGATGTTAATGGATGTTTTCAGACAAAAGCGACCCAAACACCATACCCTTTGGGGCAACACATACCTATATAGCTTACATACATGTACATGTGAAGAGGAGTACCTGCCCCTCCGGGTATGTATATATTTATATAATACTGTACTGCACAACCATGTTTAATGTTTAATGTATTCTTGGCTTGCACTTACATCATATCATGTCATATCAAAATTCAGAAGCATTAAAAAACAGATTTTGATTCCAAAATGTTAATGGATGTAGAGTGTTTAAACTACACATCTGGGCCAAATTTTGAAGTGCCAGAGCATTTCATTCAAGAGGTATAGGCGAACAAGTATATTAGACATTTTTAGTAAAACTGTATAGAGCGGCCATCTTGGTGTACCAATTCTGTCCAATACACCAACATGGCAGCCAAAACTTCAAAGTCATAATTATGCAAAAAATCTCATCACAAAAGATTGGATTCACTATATTATTAAGTTATAAATCACTTTATAAGCATCAATAACGCAAATTAACTTCCAACTGGTTCAATTTTGTTTATTTTCACGGGCGTATCTGAAATAGCGTGACAAATTGCATGACACATTTAAAACCTTTACAAATCGGAAACAAAACATTGTTAAAACCTGAAACTTTTTGTGAAGGATTGTAACACTGGTATCTACATACCATGTTTGAAACAGCTTTGTAGGATGTAAGTTTAGATTTTTGAATTTTTACGACATCATGCGCAAGCCAAGAATTAACAATAAACCCTTTAAATAAAGTGCAAGTCTGTAATTAAGGTAATATCTAAGAATATTATTCACTTTGTTGAATTTTTTATCAGAAAAGGCAGTATAAAAAATGTCACACATAAGCCACACTACGCCCCCCCCCCCCCCCCTTTTTCTGGATGTATTTTTGGACACTAGTTTATATGTGTTACTACGAAAAGAAAGATTTCTTATCCCCCCTCCCAGAATTTTACTGCATATTATAAATAAACGAGAAACCTTTCAAGAAAGTCCTGGAATTAAGGACGTCGCGAAAATCTTCTAACATTGATTTTTTTAAAAATCTTTTGCTACAGCTAGGTAATGAGTTACTAGTGTCAGAAATGCAAAAAAAAAATGGGGGGTCACTGACTTTGTTTCCGAGATAAGATATCTGAAAGGCGACCCTACATGTACACATAATTTTGAAAAATTGGCCTTCCTTACTGGATACGGCCCCATTGTCTGTTAGTCTAAATATATTGCCAATGAATCTCTAAAATGCAACTTTCTATGCCAAATTTTATACCAGTAGGTCTATTAAGCAAATTTATTCAACTGGCGACATCCCTTAAAGAAAATGTAATCTTTAAATGACAGTATTTGCAAACTCTGACAGCTGCAAGTTGGCAGGATTCGATGTCACGCAGGTAGAAAAATGGAAAAAATTTAAACGTCTTACATTGATTTTCACAATCTGTTGAGAATTGGAAAAGAAAATTATCTATCAAAACAAATTGGAGGTTACCGACCATCCAAGTGAGTTAAATCTAAGCAAAGTTAATGCAATGGCTACCAGCCCTTTACGTGCTTAGATTTCTTCCCTTGCGTGTGCACTCGTGCATGACGTAGCATGGCATTGCCACATGAATTGCATGCACAGTAAGGATGCGCATAAACAATTAGTGCAAACGTCCTTAAGACACCAGCTCCTCCCTAATTATCGAATTGCACTGTGACCACCGCTGGCATTTTTTTTAAAATAGCTGCTACAATTTTGTTGCAGAATTTATTTCTTCCTACAGGGATTAACTGTGGGCGGCACGGTGGTGTAGTGGTTAGCGCGTCGGACTTTCAACCTGAAGGTCGGTGGTTCGAAGCCTGGTCTCTGCCGTCGTGTTGTTTCCTTAGACAAGAAACTTTACTCCACACTGTCTCTCTCCACCCAGGTGTATAAATGGGTACCGGCGACAAAATGCTGGGGGTAACCCTGCGATGGACTAGCATCCCATCCAGGGGGGAGTAGCAATATTCCTAGTCGCTTCATGCTACAGAAACCGGGTTTAAGCTCCGGCCGTTATGAGCCTTCTGGCTCTGGTGCGCGACTTTACTTACAGGGATTAACTAGGACTTTGAAACTCAGCTCAGCTCGATTAGCTTTTTAGTTATTCTGAGTAATATTACCTATTTTGGTTTATAATTCTATATTGTAAAAATGTTCTTTGTAAAGTATGGTAATAAAGTGTGTGTTCACTAAAAGAATTCCAGTCTTTTGCAATCCAGGGTGGTATCTGACTTGAGCCGAATGAAATACTATAAGAGGTCTTAGTTTTATTTTGTTGACTTGCATTGGAGATCAAAAGAGCATTCATGTTGCAAAAGATAAAATCGAGTCTTAAACGTCAGCACAGAAAACATATAAAAAATGCACCATAGTGGTAGTGTATATCGAGTCTATTCGTTCAGGACGCATACCCTGTTTGCTGAGTCTCCTTCGATCTTCCTAGAAATATCGGTAAGAGGAAGGAGACTCCTTCCTCTTCCCGAGTTTTCTAGGAAGATCGAAGGAGTCTCTGCAAGCAGGGTACCCGACGCACGATGACCGCCACAAATCGAAATGTTCAAGAAGTCGCCAGCTCGAAGTCGGAAGACTAGCTAATTATTCAAAAAACGGAATAATCTATGGTTGTATCTTGACATTTTAAATGAATTGAAGAATGTAACTGCACTTACCACTATGTTATTAGTAACTTAGACGTAAATGTCCTAAGAAAATCAAATTCTTATCCCTGGACGACAGGACAGCGTGCTGAACAGAATGAAACAGCGGGTAATTCGCTGACCGGGAAGGCCCTGGCACGAGTCTGCGCGGGCTTGACCACAAGGAAATTCTGGAATGGTTCCAGGACTCTGAAACAACTACAACAACACAGCAGTGTTGTGTCCTTCTTGCTTTTTATCATTTTTCCATGATGATCAATGACAGTTATATAGATGATGCAGTGGCTTCAGCTCCGGTGGCAAATTGAAGACACTAATGACTCACAGATTCCATAAGGCTCACAAATTTCAGATATTTTCAGTGAATGTGTAAACTCTTACGGCAATCCTGTTTATGGGATGTGTTTGGGTGAATGCGAGGAACTCACGAACAGGTCTGTCTGATTGACTGCCACGCAGTCTGTATCAGTCTGCCAACAACAACAACAATAATGCCAAGTGATTTTTTTTAGCTCCATAAAAATTAGTACACAGCTCAAATAAAACACAACATTTATTCACTTTAAAACCCCTAAAATTTTGGTTGTAGTAACAGCAACATGAATGAAGCAGAATGTTAACAGTGTCCTAATGAAAAATTCAGGCACATAAAAAAACTATATAACAAGTCATCGGTAGGCTGTTAACATCCAAAAATCATGCTTGTAATGGAAACCACTGATGTCGACAAAATCCACTATTACACTACATATTTAATAACACAAAGTGACAGAGACATGAATTCAAAATGTTCGTCACCACAAGATATTTTGATCAATGTTCATTATTTTCTTAAAATCCTGAATAATTTGAACCAAAGTCTTGTCCAGGTGACTGTTTCCTCCATAGCAGTATTGTTTACCAGCTTCAGTAGTATTGCATGTTTGAGCAATCATTGATGCCATCATCTTTCTACAGGCAGAGCACTGGGTCATTCGCTCACAAGTGTCCTCTTTTGAAACTCCAGCCACGTAATGAATTGGACACCATCGCATATCAGCCCTCTTTTTCTGGTGACAGAGCCACAAGCAGTATTCCACAAGAGCTATTAACTGGGGATAAATTTTCCTGAGAAATCTTTCTACACGTTGTGCTCTTTTCGTTAACACAGTTTTCATGGTTTGTTTGTCAAGATCCTCAAAATGGTCACCCCAAAGGATATGTTGTAGCTCCATGTCTCCAATACACTTGTAGCAGTCTTGTCGTACTTTTTCCAATCTTCCATCTTCTCTTGCAATCACAGAGTGGTTTGCCAGATAAAGTATCTTAACAGCATTAGATTCATCTTTTGTTTCTTCTTCAAGACACTTGATGCAGAGGCTTAGCACACCTTTTACTTGATACTCATCAGCCAATTTCAAAATATGTTCAACATTTTTCACTGAAATAAAATACAGTGAATTAATATATGTAACCCTAAGTAACATTGAATTTTAGTAGGTCTTTAGTTGCCACTTATCCAACCATCTGACCAGTTGCATTGCCTGCATGGACAAGACTGCGCCTCACTTCTCTGGGACTCTGAATCCCTTACCCTATAGCAGACTACACTCACCTGCATTTTGCAACCCTATTCTTGACTATAGACACCAGAAATCCCTACCCTATCCCAGACAAGCTTATGTAAGGTTCATTCACTTCTAAGTTACTTTCAATTCCTCAGTTTTCCAATGAATGATAAACTAACTCAATGATCTCTATACCCTATTCCAGACTAAACTGCTTGGAATAAAAAAAACCATACCCTTCACAATGGCACATTCCCATATAGCTTATATATGGATGTACCCCCCCTGCCCCGCCCCAACCTCCGTGGGGAGTTTGATGCCCCCTATACTTTGTTTAGCTCCAACTAAATGAAGTTATTGTCACCACATGTATTAGTTGCAGGTGATGAAGTAGCACTGCTTCCTAATCTTGTCCTTCTTATATTTTTGAATAGCAAAGAAAAATCAAGATAATTACTCATTCGCAAAGCGCAATGAGTTAAAAAATGCCCTTCGTTTTTATTTTTATTATTTTTTTGAGTGTCGCGATTTTGCATGCAAATTTATGCACACATATTTTGTGCACTCCCAGTTCATAACTTTGCTGTTTACACCTCCTGTTTAGTGACTTCTGGCTACTCTCACTTCCAGTAAAACAGCATTACTGAAACAGAAGTGTCACGACAGCATCTCCTACAACCCTACTTACATTACTAATGTTCACGTTAGGTTTATATAACAGTCAGAAGAATAACTGGCTTCATTGTGGTACAGCCTTCATTTACAAAACATTCAATAACAAAAAAACATGGTTTGAAGGTTTGAAGGACTGAATAAAAAGAGTATCGGTAACTCTTCTCCATGTCGGACATCTTCTTATCATGTTTAAAATATATCATAAAACTCTCTTACGCATGCACATGAGTATAGGCTGCTTGGAGCCTCTTGTTTGTTGTAGTACCTCATCCTGCAGATTTTTGACCAACCGCTAAAATCTAACCTGCATGCAGACATCTCCTGACATTATTTATGCCAGCACTTTTTTGCCAGCGTCAAGATGGTAAAAACATTGTTATCACTTTAGATCACTTTAGCATCCAGTACCCCTGAAACGCAGTGTCACAGCATGATTTGTCACACCACATGAAACAAAACGCTGAATAAAATTAATGTAGGATCACTTACTTGTAACACCACTTTTTTCTTTCAGGTAAAGTTGTTTTAGGAAGTCCAAAACCTCATTTGCTTTCTTTTCTGGCAAAGGGATTTCTTTGGCTGTTGCCTCTTTAAACTGAGAATTTAGCATGGCTTTGAACACTGGTGAGTGTATACTTAGGATTTGTCGATGGACATGAAACTTCTCATCCTCCACCAAGAGAATCAAGTCACTATCTTCCCACGGCCCAGAGAAGGGATTCTTCTCTTCTTCCTGTTCATCGTCTGATGTAAATAAAAAGAGGAATTAATTAGGTGTGCAGTAAACTTAAATAGACTTCTCTATTTTCTCTTTTTGCCCTCTGAAGGGGATTTGTCAGAATACCGTATTTATTCGATTAAGCGCCCTTTTGGACCTTGAGAGTGGGCGCTTATTCGAGGTGGGTGCTTAATCGAGGCTGGGCGCTTATTAAAATTTCACCATTTTCAGCAAGTAGTAAGTTTATTTTGCAACAAAACAATAAATAATAACAAAATGTGAAGATGTACCAAAGCAGAATTTTATTAGTTCATTGAAAGTTTCTTTAAAATACTAAGAAAACTCAGTCTTGAGGGAATTCTGTAGTGCTGCCTCCTCAATGTCTTGTGCACTTCAGTTGTTGTTGTTGTTGTTGTTGTTGTGTTTTTTTTTTGGGGGGGGAGGTGCTTATTTGAGGCTGGGCGCTTATTAACTTTTCTTTCCTACAGGGTGGGTGCTTATTCGAGGTTGGGCGCTTAATCAAATAAATATGGCACCTCTGCCAATATATTACCAAGGTGGATTTCATGATGGTCAGCCCTTTTAAAATTGACACATCCCACATGGTGGAAAAGAGATTGCGTGACGAGCCCCATCTCCTCCCCCCCCCCCCCCTCCCTCCCCCACCCGGGCCATCTCCACGGACTAAATGTTTTTAACCTGTATCTGGAGTCATTTTTCTGATTCACATCCTGTGGTAAACTCATTAGACAAGTTACAGTAAATATTATAAAAAAATACGTGAAAAATTTGATGCCTGAATGAAGGATAAGTAAAAAGCAACTCAATTCAAGCCAAGCTCAGGAAGCTTTTATCACCTTCGACGACTATTTCGACGAGCGCGCGCAATCGTTTCTTGAGATGGAGTATCCTGTAAGACATTGATCCGCGGAGTATTTCACTTTCCTACCGTTACAGGTGTCACAGCGACGTTGTTAGACTTGTAGAGACGCCTACTTTGTGGTAGTATTGAAAATATGACAGGTAGTACCGTAGGGAATCTATGACATCTATATACAGAATGCTGGAAATCCCGGGCTGGAAATCGTCACGTGAGAACTTGGCAATCTCCCCCACTGCTCTGATGGAGTCTGGTACTAGCCAGCCGAAATATTGTTAACAAAAATCCATTTTATATTTTATATGAAAATCTGTTGTTCATGTCCTGAGGCTAGTTAGAACTTAGAACTTAGAATGTGTACTCCCAACTAGTGAGAACTAATACTGGGAGGGTGCTTGTAAATTAGGTGCTAGATAGTGCAGGTGGTAAATAGTAGACAGGATACATGTGGCAAGGAACAGAAAACAATGAAGACATATGGTTGACAACCACTGCTCAGCTCCCTCATAAGTTGAAAGGTGACGATGATGATGACAACGATAAAGATGGTGGTGGTGATGATCATGATGGGGATGACGTGGGTGATGGTGATGATGATGATGATGATGATGATGATGATCATCATCATCATCATCATCATCATCATCATCATCATCGATGACTCATCGATGGCGGTAATGGTTACCCCACACCCTAATGCTTACCCGGAAGTTGACAGTTGATGATGATGATGATGACATCATGAATGATTTGATTCTAATTCTAACTTTGACGTGTGATCTGCACAAGGCATAACACATCACAGCAGATGTGTAAACGTGCATGTGTTAGTGTCAAAATGTGAGACTAGGTGCGGGTGTTAAATAAATAAATAAATAAATAATAATAATAATAATAATCAACAAATAATTTTATTAACAATTAGAATAACTATTTACAATACATTAAAATTCTAATACGATGATAATAATAATAATAAAAGTTCCGGGGTCAGCGTTTTTAAACATGGCACATGACAGCCATTTTGAAAGCCTCTTCTGACTGCTCTTCAATGACTCTATTTGGTAAAGAGTTCCATTCTTTGATTGTACGTGCAATAAAACTGTGTTGGTATTTGTTTGTTTTGGCACTAACTTGAACGAGTTTCTTAGGATGGAATTGCCTAGTGACTTGGGAATCGTCGCCTTTTATGACGATACCATAAGGAAGCGGGTCTCGCGACTCATTGTTAGTCCCGCGTTTCAGCTCTCGCTATATAAAAGATTCTGTAGCGTACAGAGGCTCAATCCTCTGGAATACTGTGGTAAACAAACATAGCAACCTGGCAAATGGGACTCGATACAGCGACCTCAGGTGGAAGCTTAAATCTTTAGACATTTTTAATAATTTTAACTTCAAGACGACATCTCCATCTACTTGCAGCTTTAGATTTGAAGAATTTGTATATAAATGTTCTAAATGTTTATAGATATTAGCTTTTTACACAAGCTTTCTTTTTTTAGCTTTAATAATTATCGTTTTAAAATAAAGGCTATCTATCTATCTATCTGTCTATCTGTCTATCTGTCTGTCTGTCTGTCTGTCTGTCTATCTGTCTATCTGTCTGTCTGTCTGTCTGTCTGTCTGTCTATGATGGTGGTGGTGGTGATGGTGATGGTTACCCCACACAGCCCCTAAATAGGAGAAGAAGGGCGGCTTGGCCTGGTCCCGGGTTCAACTTACTCTTCCTAACACTAGCCGGATTTGTTTTTAGTGGTCCCGAATGCAATTCCTCCACTCTTATTTGGAATTTTTGTTTGAGATTATTGTTTGATATACACGAGCCCATAAACCCTTGAATACAAAGCGTGTATAAATAAAATTGCTTAATTACTTTTACCGTTAAGAAGATGGCACTGTCCAGTCTGACATCTATTTAACTACGACTTGGCAACTACAGGTACTTCAAATTCCTATTTGTGAGTGCAAAGGAATTAATAAATGAAAGAATGGGAAAAGTACCACAACTGTTGAGTACTGAGTGTATTTTAGACGCTGCAAGAGCTGATGAGATGTATTTCGGGATGAACATTTTCAGAATAGACTATATAATCCACCCAATATTTGACCTTTACATGCGATTATTGCTAAAAATGGGTCACTCTACGCGACTGATCACCACAGCTCAAAGTAGTGGCATGTATATTTATCATATAGTGTGAAATTTTGAAAAGAACCTATGAAAGGTACCAGAATCTGGTTATAAGGGTATGGCCCCTATGTTAAAGAAAACACATGTAATAAGTTTTTCACAGCTTTTATTGGCTATAAAGTCGGTTTCATCGTTCTACTTACACTGCAATTTTAAAAGCAATTAAACAGATCTCTCTGTTTTTTACCCAAAGAGAAGCCTGACAGCTACAACTCAGCCTCGTTCCCAGTCATCCTCGCCGTGTAACGGAATGTGACGCCCACTTAACCGCGGTCAAACGAGAGAAATTTGCAAAAGTTAACCACCCCTCACTGTTTAAAGTTTAATATATTGCCAATACACTGTTAATTTACCAAACGTTTTGAAAGTTTACCAAAAAAGTTCTAAGCGCTTAAAAACTGTGAACTGCAGAATTGTTGGCGCCATTTGCCAACATAACAGGCGCAAAGAGTTTTGGTCAGTTTTCAACGGAAAAAAGCTCATGATCATTCTGAGAAAAATTAAAAGATAGTAAAGTCAACTAATTTTTTTTATACATCCTTGCCCATATTTCCATTTAATATTAAATAAAATCGCACGAAATAAAACGAAAAACGCCTTGAACGTTTGACCGCGGTGGAGACGCCCACCCATCGAGTTGATTGGGAAGATTCGCGCTCGGCCCCAAGCCTCTATGAGCTCTCTTTGCTCGGTAAGCGCGTTGATAAAACCTGGGAACGAGGCTGCCTACAACTGGGTACAATTTGAAACTTGACGACCTGCAAGGTAATAAAACCCCATTTTAACCTCGAAAAGATACGACGAGCATACCCGTCACTTTTATTTGAAAGTCCCCCCCCTGTTTACTCCTTTTTTTTTTTGCACGTGTGCGTCTCGTTTGTTTGTTCGTGTGCCCGACCTGAACATGTCAAATATATTTCTGTTCTAATTAACTGGCTGGCTGCCTGGCATTTTTAACTTTAAAGTTATATCGAGTAGCCAGTACCCCTTATATATACTTTTATTCAAAATTGTAAATACTTATTGTAGGCTCTGGGGTATATTAACGTTACTTTGTTGTTGTTGGGTGTTTGGCTTATTCAACCAACTTCCTGAAGTCATCGATAACAGACGGCAAGCTTTCATCAAAATGATATTGGCCTTCATACCTGTACTTCCTTCCAGAAACTGTGAAAATACCTGTATAGGTTGTGCTAACTATTTGAATAAACATTTGACGGCAATGCGCACACCCATTGAACGCTGGAACGGTAGGTATAGTTTTGGTATAGGCGCCCATTGCTGACATGTGTTGGACACCATGACACAATCTTTCCTGCCTCAGCCTGGATGTACCAGTAATAACAAATACCCCACTAACCCCATGAATTGAGGGTACAATATATCAAGAAATGTTTCAAGCCGCTCAATTCGTTGTTCCAGGAAATGTCGCAAATTTTCTTGGTCAAGATCGTCCAAATGAATAGTTTCCGATAGCATCTTCAGTTTCATATCCTTGAGGAGGTTGTTACAGCCCTGGAGGACATCATCTAGATCGTACAAGTTTGCTATTTTCAATAATTTCATCACATTTGCTCTCGTTATGGGTTGATTCTTGACGAACTTGATGCAAGGATCGAAGACAAGTTTTACCTGGTATTCGTCACTTAACTGAAGGAGGAACACCACATTTTCCACTAAAATTGAACAGAAAAGAATAAGAAATCAAGGTATTTGATTTTTAACTTGCAACTGTAATACTGATGAAGTCTGTTCTTCATCACAAGAAAAATCACACGAAAGCTTAACCCTTTAACCAAATATTAAAGTGCCAAACATCAAAATTCAAGAAAAATCCCAAAATTCATTTTGTTAAATATTGAAAACAAATGGTGCTATGTAAAAGTACTGCTGAAGAGGTTTCATTTGAATGGTCGACACCATAGGATTTCGTCCACAGACTCAAAAGTTAGAACAAATGGTACCATGCAAAAGTACTGCTGAAGAGGTTTCATTTGAATGGTCGACACCATAGGATTTCGTCCACAGACTCAAAAGTTAGAACTACACTACATGTCTTCATAACTGACTCTGGGGGGCGATAGGGTTAAAAGCTCATCATGCAGTGAGGTTTAATGCTATACCGTAAAATGCCGGATATATATATATGTATATATATATCCGGATATATATATATATATATATATATATATATATATATATATATATATATATATATATATATATATATATATATATATATATATATACCCAGCAGGCCCATCAGGCCCCGGTTGTTCAAAAGGTGCATAGCGCTATCCACCGGATAAATCACTATCCAGTGGATAACAATTGGTTTTGCTAATGCCTATCCACTGGATAGTGATTTATCCGGTGGATAGCGCTATCCACCTTTTAAACAACCGGGGCCAGTTTGGTAACAAAAATGCTATACCCCCTCCCCCTGTATAAGCACACCACAGCAACTTAATTAACGGCAATTCTTTACAAAACGTTTAACCAAATTAATACAACAGCGGTTCTTATCACGACAGTTTTTGCTTGCCAGCCAAAAACCCTTACGAAGTTGTATAAGCACACTTGCGTCATAACAAAATAACAACATGGACATAACGACATGAGAAAAGATCAGTTTTTCCTTATGTCGTTATGTTGTGTTGTTCACGCTCACTGGTGACTTAAAACATCGACCGTTTTGCATTTGCGTGACCTGGCCGTTATGGGTCGTTATGTCGCTAGCTGTGAACCAGCCTTTATAAGCGGCATTAAAACTCTTAACTTACAGTGCGGAGATTTGTTGCCAGACCGAAATTCACCCCAACCCGCCCCCCACCCACTCCACCCCCCTGTAATTTTTCCCTCGCTTGTCTTGACAGCCTTGCTAGACCACCCTGGATATTCACAGCTTTCAATTCAAACGTCACCACACAGAGTCCACAACATTATTTGGCGAATGAGCTTCTGACAACAAAAGAACTTACTGTGTTTTTTAAAACGGAAACTCCAAAACCTGGGCTCATAAAATGTCCTCTCAAGGGAAACGCTCTCCAAGAACGATGCTTTTAAGGCCCGTTTACACATGCAATTTTTTATGCTATTTTTGTCGCGCTCTGTAATGAAACTTTTGTCGCAAGTGTAAACTAACAGCGATTTCTGTGCGATTTGGGTACGATATTTGCTACGAATTGCTGTGATTTCCCAAAAATCATGTTCGCGGAAACCTCTGCGACTTCGCCCTAATCGCACCGAAATCGCCGCGAGTTCACACACGCGATTTGAATGTGCAACTTGCGCCGCGACAAAAATTGCACAAAAAAATCAAATCACCTGTGTAAACGGGCCTTTCACCCTTCGCCAAAATGATTATTCTAAAGTTAGCCGTCACTCTCTCCTTTTATGGACCTCCCCTATAGACCCTAATTAACGGAATAACCGTTTATGACCGATCTAATCCGGCTAGATGGGATAAAGTAAAAAAAAGTAAAAAGACCTACTTGTAATTTCTACTTGTTCTTCGATATATGGGAAGTAAATACGCTTCAGAAAGTCCAACATTTCATTCGCTTTCTTCTCAGGTAGCGGGATCTCGCTGGAAGTGGCTTCTTTGAACTGAGATTTGAACATGGCTTTGAACACTGGTGAGTTCATACTCAGTATCAGGCGATGAACATGAAACTTCTCATCCTCCACCACAAGAATCAAGTCACTATCTTCCCACGGCTCAGAAAACCTATGCTTGGGTTTTTCTTTTTGGTCGCTTCCTGGAAACAGAGAATAAACAGTTCGCTGGGATGAACTTGGAACATCGTTTATACTCTCATATGGCAAAGAAAAATTACCGGAATGACTGAAACAGTGCCATTTGTTCACATTGCTCGTTTCAAGATTTTGTTGGAAAAAGAATTCAGTTAGCCTGATGAACCGTTCCATTTTTAATTCCATTCCCACCCATGAGAATAACCGACATTTTCGTACAAATGGAAAGCGCTTAAAACAAGATACGTAAGATGTGATATACGGAGGGTTGACGGTTGATATACCCCGGACGTACACGCAAGAAATATTTATATATGATAGAGCGCATTGAAGAAAATACTCATAGACAGGCCTCGGAGGGACACTGGGAACAAATAAAGACACCAGGTTTATTGTTACATGTTAACACTTTATTTTGAACTTTATCTGTACTTTTCAATAGTAAGCTAAGATTATTAATTTCGTGCAGAAATTTTCGCAAATATTTCAAAGCTAAAAAGAGCTTTAAAATTCAATTCTAGTTCCCAGTGTCCTACTCGCACATTGTGCTTAGGTCGCCTGTGGGGTGAATTTATGTCAACAATGAAATTGCAAACCGTGTTTCACTGAAACATGTTTTAATACGGCAAGAGATAGACGAAAAGCTACAGGAAACAGCATTTGCTAGCCATAGTAATTTGTAACAATAAACGAAGACTATTTCCCCCTACAAGCGCCGATATTAAATGTCCTAAAAGTCGGGTTTTGGCATCCACTTTCCTAGCGATAAATCGAGCTGCGTTCACCGCCATCTAATTAGAAGGATTTGTTATTTTAGCTCGCTGTTTAATGTTAAAACTTACCTGTTTGTCCATCGCTACCGCTTACTTCAATTGCTTCATACTCATTACTTCCGCTCGTTTCAATTTCTACTGGCACCTCGCTGCTTCCACTCGCTGCAATTACTTGCTCCTCGCTGGAAAGGGACGGATATGCTAAAGTAAGACGCTATCTACTCAGTAGGTAGTTATGACAATTTCAGTATTCGATAAGGTTTTCAGCCAAAGTACCGAATTTTTTCTCAAATTAACCTGTCAAACAGGAGAAAGAACGCACCGTTGTCCATCGCTACTGCTTGCTTCAACTGCTTCATCCTCATTGCTTCCATTCGATTCAATTGCTTCCTCCTCGCTGGGAAGGAATATGCCAAAGTTAGACGCCATCTAGGTAAAATTATGAGAATTTAAGTAGTCGGTAGAGTACAGAACTGTTTGCTCAAATTAATAAACACTGTCGAACAGGAGAAAGACAATACCAAGGAACAGACGATTGTTTTCATTCGATCGGTCATATGCATATCTAATTTCTCGTTTTGCGTGACCAACCAAGACCGAGCATACGACACATCAAGCAATATCGCGTGTCACCAGAAACTTGAATGTAATCACAGGTTTGCCACTTTTGTGTTCAGTGTATGTTTGAGCGGTCTATCCGTTATCAAATTAACCTTAAAAGGTTAATATAAAATGCTAAGTTTATTTTTTTTTTAATTGAAAAATATCAATACGTAGTGTTTTGGTGGTGGACAAACTGAACCGTAACATCTTAGGGACGGACCATTTAATTTTTGTGGGGGGAGGGGGGGGAGGGGGGGGGGGGGGCAATTACCCATAAAAAATCCCTGCAGAAGAAATTTAAGAGAAAAAAAAAATCGTGCACAAGGAAGGACGTGAAAAAAAAAAATTCATACTCAGAAGAAATTGCCCCCCCCCCCCCCCCCCCCCCCCCCACATAAATTAAAATGTCTATCCCTTATACCTGAAGAACGCTGGTCTGGCCAGCTGAAATATTGTACTATTAAAACAAAATATACGCAAAATATACCGAATTCTTCGGGAAGTTTTGAAAACCGCACTCTGGCTATTTGTATCCATACGAGTTCAGATATCATACAAACAATTTAAACAAACTTACTTAACAACCTCGGGACAATTCAATAAAACTTTTACAAGTGTAAATTTACAAGTTTAGGCATTGTTTCAGAGGTTGAAAACAATAGCTACACATGTTTACTGACACTTGTAAAAGTTTTATTGAATTGACCCCTGGTCTTATTAGAAGAGAACAGAACGTTCTTGCAAGTTCAGAAAATATTTGTAGAGTCCTTCGTTTGCCCGTTCCGCTGGACGAGGGTAGCACGGACTCTGGGATCGAGATTAAATATTTTTTTGTTTCAAGTGGTTATCATGATAAGAGTTCATGTCACTGCTATCTTTTCAGGCGAAATATCAATAAAAAAAACGAAAGAAATATATTCCTTTGCCGGAACAAAACCAATATGCAAAGTCTTTCAAGGACACTTACGGTCCTTATGACATTTCACACTGCGACGCGCCTTACCGTGAACAAGAACAAACTTTTTAAGATACACGGTATCACCAGCTAATTCTCACAATTATTTTCGTAACTGCAGAAACGCGTGAAGTAATAAATGGAATAAAAGCTTCATATTTTGTAACTAACTTGCGGTTACACTCCTGCACGTGACAATCACAAAGCGACAAGATTCTGAATACAACTTTGCGAGCAACCTCGTTCCCAGGGTCTCTCTTCTTCCCGTCCCCTGGAGCGAGGAGCGAGAGAGAGATCCTGGGAGCGAAGTTGCTTTGCGAGGAGGCGTGCCCGTCAATTGAATTCGCGCTCTCTGATTGGCTAACTCGTAAAAACTTTTGTTGAGTGCTCATGGTAAGGCGCGTCGACATCTTTGGGTTTCCTCGCGTGTAGTACGCGTGCTAGCCGGAAAGGCCCTAAATTAGTATCACAGGTAATATGTAATTTAATTGCATCGGTTTCACCAGTAGAATGAAAGTGTTTTGATTGCGGCCATGTTCAATATAAGGGCAACTGGTATTAGGAACCAGGAGGGAGCCGGGAATTGTTAGTAGTGCGAGGTTTAGGTAAACGGGCTCTAACAAGGATGTCACTGATGTTATTACAAGGACGGTAGGCTACTAAGGGAAGGTTACTACAAACGTTTCTACAACGATAGGACGAGTAGAGTACATTGGAAGGTTTATGAATGATACGGCAGATGTTAGGGAAGACAGGATTATATATAATGACAGTCTATTTGGAAGGCACATGAGGCGCACCTCGTCCACAAAACTAAGACACTCGAACCTCGTGGCATGAAGAAGCGTGACGAATTGTAATCGCACCAGTTATCACATTATCTTCTTGTCATTTCTAGGATTAAAATGTTATTTCATATTGATCATTACATAAACTCCGTGTAATTCAGTGCGGTGTTTGTATTTTAAGCTATATACCATGTAAAATCGCGATTCCTTGAAATAAACCTGATGAAAACTGGTATTGACCAGTCGAAAGATTGTAACTGCGTCTTTTACGGAGGCCCTTTTCCCAGTCTCTCCTCGTTCGCGCGCCGGAACGCCTGGAACTGGCTAGACGTTCTAATCAACTGAGCTACTGGAAGACTCGTGGCGAGGTAGGTCATTTACCAGGTTCATATGTGACACGCGTCTTGCATACTGATAGGATCAGCAATGTCTAAAGTGTCCTGTGAGGTGATGATTAACCCATTGACTCCTGGAGTTTTACTGAGCAAAAATTAAAATGGTAGTTTTAAGCCGCTGATGCCTTTTTCTTACGGCTGTGGAGGCAAATTACAATTCGTGTTTGTAACACGAAAACTAAGCTTCCTTTCTGGGGCAAGTATATCGATTTTTGGTTTCAGGCATGCACAGAAAGGAAAATTTCTCCCCGTTTTTTCGTTCTTATGTCTTTCATTCCCCATCGTTGTCGACCTTTCACTGGACTTTATATATGTAGTAAACGTTTTCCGGAAAACGCAGAAGGTGAAATTTTTTAACCAGAACTGGCCAGTGGTAGGAAGACCAGATCAAATCTGACAGGTTTTAATTTTCGCGTGCAACTCTGGATTCAAGAAATTTCTCTCATTTGAGCACTTCAGTTTGAAAGTATCGGTGGAGAAATAGTGAATCCATTCTTGTTCTAACAAGTGATTGTAGTAAACTTTATTGCAAAAAAACCTGGATAAATTAGCCGCATTCAACATAAAAATCATCATCAACAGTGAGCCAAAGAAAACGCGTTTTCAATCTCTTACAATAACAGAAACTAACAATGTCCAAAACGCAAATCTAAAATAAACTGAGATAACTAATTAAAATAGTTTACAAAAACAATATTTTACAACATTGACTTTATAAGGAAAAGGAAGGACCCCAAAGATTGCCGCCCTATACACGATGGCAAAAAATTAATACTTTATAAAGTGCAAAACAAATGAAGTGGAACAGGTTAACACGACCACAAAGGGGCGTGGTAAGGGTGGTCGGATTCAGGGTTTATTTTTTTAGGAAAGAAAGTGACTGCACGAGCTTTCATTGAGCCCCAGTAGTGGCCATGTTAACGAGATGGTTGTAAGACGTTCCACAGCAATCTGCAGTCAATTATTAATACATTTTAACCAGTCTCCTGGATTGCAGGAGCCAAGGATTCAGTAACTTGGTTAGCATACACTATCTCTAAATCCTTGTCAACTTACGAATATTTTTAGGTGAAGTAAAATAATGAAATAAGCTTGAAGTGGAATTTTTCGATAAACTAAAAAAAAAAAAAAAAAAAAATCGACACTATATTCCCTGACTATGCTTTTGAATTTCAAAAATCTTCAGCCAGGGAAAACTAAAACCGTCTTGTTCTCATCGCTTCTGCAGCGTGTTTACTTCGTGCTTTATCTTATAAAAGTCATTGATAGTGGATTGCAAGAATTCGAAGTGATAACTGGACGAGTTCACGTAGTCGTATACTCGCCGCTTATAGGGCGTTCTATAGGTATTTTCGACTACTGAACCTAACATCCGATTACAACTTTTACATTCTCTGATCTCTTGACTGCCGATATTAAGACCCGACATTACCTTACCCTGACCACAGCCATTGTAACTTGAATCATGTTTTGTTAAGAAAACAAGTAACTGAGGGCCAATTGCTTGACCACCAATGTTGACTGGGTTAAACGTTTTCTGTTCAGTCATTGAGCATCGTGGTTAGTGTAATATTGGCAGCTGGTTGCTACATAACCAATATTGCTCACTTAGCTATTTGGCAATGACATATTAAATTTTATAACTTTTAAGTGACAAAGATCAAGAGTACCATGCTTACATGTAGGTATTTCCATTAATGCTCGCCATAACTTAGTGCTCCAAAACCCAGTGATAAATATGTCGGTGCCAAACTATGAATTCTCTTCCACCTAAATACATGTAGACAGCAAAGCAATCCACAGACTCTTTTACAGCCCAGTTGCTCAAAGCCTGATCAGCACCACAGCCCAGCAGGCTTTGAACAACTTGGCCCATGAGATCTTTACAACAACTCAAACCCAAGACCCAGTATTAGGAACATTACATGTTTAAGGTATTTCACTACATTATATAAATATTGTAACATTTGTTATCCACATTTAACCCTTTACAGTGCAGCTACTGCTGTTACTGGGGTCACCCAGACAAAGTTAACCAATCCCAAAACAGAACATTTTCCCCGCGGGGGGGGGGGGGGGGGGGGGGGGGGGAACTTGGGTCAACTTTTGCTGGGTATGTGCCGCTGGCCTCCCAGAGCCCCTACCCCATTATAGTCTATTTTGTGGCCAATTATAGACCCCATCTTAGTCACTTTTGAGTAAATGTAAATTTCGCAATCCCAACTTAGTCACTTTCTGTTTAGCCATCTACCTTGAGTTCGGAACACCTTTATCTAGGTCATCTTCAAATGAGTTGACACATTTATTAAATGTAGGAGACTTTACTCTTCACCTACAAACCTTCTGGTACATTTGTTAGCCAAAAATATTTACAAGCTAAAACTACCCAAAAAAATACTTGCCAGAATTTTCTTACCCCAAAAAATTCCGACAATTTGTGACCCCATTCTAGTAACTCTATTGAAAATGCAACCCCATTATAGTCAGTCCAGTCGTGAAAATGCGACCCCATCCAGCGGCACATCCCCATTAGCCCATTACTAGGAAGTACCCCCCCGGGCATTTTTTACTTTAGCCAATGAATTGCTGAATACAGAACAACAAAATTACAACTTGTTCCCTCCTGAAGCTTACACTGAATGAAGCATTCACTAGAGCTGACTTTTCAATTTGAAAAATTGAGTAGTGTCACATGCAACATAAAATGTGATGTGACATGCAAGTGAGAAGTGATTTTAAACTGCATGAAAGCAGTGAACACAACAGCTGTATGTTTTGGAAACCCAATTAGTGTTTTGTTTTGCAAATGTTACAAGGCACACTGCCAGCATAGCATATAAGAATGTTGTGGTTTGATTTTACTCTTATTTAAATCTTTTCAAACCTAGTTAAATTTTTACAAAGTGGTTTATTTTTTTCCTCTGACCTTAGTGTTCAGGTCAAGGTGTTGAGTTGGAATGGTTAGCTAATTAATATCAAGTTTTTCAAACTCGAAACGCTAAATTGCTAAAAGTTGAAATTTACCACCAATATTCTATTTACACCATTTTGAATTTCCTTTTTAGGCCCAGGTTAAACATTGCATTTTACATGTGCGGAATCTAATTTAGGAATTAAATGCATGTGAAGTTCTACATTTGATTCAAATTAAATTCAACAATGAACATGAACACAACACATGTGAAATGCGATGTTTAACCTGGGCCTTAGTTCATTTTATTTCAGCTCAATAATACTGCCAGAACCCAGAGTGTGAAACTGAAATTGTACAAAAAGGTTGGAAGTCAAAGATCTGACAGCACACATGTATTTACTTTCCAAACCCTGGCTGACACCCTAGAGAAAACTTGAATTGTCTTTTTGTTTCTTTAAAAAACATTGCTGAAATTTACCTTCCAAATGGTGCTGTTAAAGCTAGTCAAGTTCAAAAGGGATGGAATCAAAGTCAATTAAAAATCGAATGCCATATAGCCAAAACTTGTATTGATCTGTTTTTATGGTGATCAAACAAGTTGAAATTTTACTGTTATGTACTCAACATTTCATTGGATTGATAAAAAAGTGTTAGAATCTATTCAGGGTTCTCCTTATCAGGCGGTAACCGGTAAAATTTACCGCTTGAAGCAGCACTTATTACCGTCTGTAACCGCTTGCCCCCAGAAAATTTTTAAGACACACAGTTTTCCCTTTACCGCTTAGCAAAAATCCCTTACCTGCTAAGCTGAAATTTGGGGAGAACCCTGTCTATTGTCCCATTCTACTTTGTGATTGGTTACTCATAACTTTGTCTTGGTGGCCCAAGTAACAGTAGCTGCACTGTAACTCCCAAGAGTGCTTCAGAACAAAATTCTAGAAAAAATCCAAAATTTCATGTTGCAAAATATTGCAAAACTATTGGGACCATGAAATAGAACTGCTTAATGCACTTGAATGGTCACATGAATGGTCACACAACAGGATTTCTTCAAAAGACTCAAAAGCTTGAACTACGCTGCATGTTTCCATAACTGACTCTGGGAGTGGAAAGATTAATGTGATGCACTACTGACTAACCACTATATTTTTTACACATTAATTTTACCCACTAAAGATACTCGAGTAAACAGTTTTCCTGCTCCTTCAGTGAGGTCTGATGCAGAGAAAGGAGGAGCATTTAGTTTTTTTGCATAATGCAAAGGCAAATTATCTTTAAAACCACACTGTGTGGTCTTTACTACCTCTTCATAGCCAAATTTATAACTTTTCACTTTGTCTGTCAACTGTGGTATGAAAATTCTGTAATTTAATGCGGCCCATAAAATAACCAAGGCCCCTGGGGTCCAAGTGAAAATTTGCCCAATCAACACATCCAACTTACAGTCATAAAAAAAAATTGCTAACCCACTATTAGACACCTGAATTGCTGGAACAAAAGAACCTTTAGCTTTATGACGCTTGCTATTAACATATGAAAATGTTATTGCCGTAGCAATTACTTGAGAGAAGTTCCTGCCCTCCAAGGTGTCGCTTGCATCACGTTTGCCCTCTATCGGAGTTGATCTTCCTGGACTGTCACCTAAAACATAATAAACATTTATTACAGTTAGCCTGTGTATAGACACCTCTCTCCTCAAGAAAAATCAGAGAAGGAGCGTCTGTGATTAACCTTTGAAAATCGTGTATGGGAATAATTTTGCATAATTACGGTACATCAAAATTTGACAGCTTAACGGTTGCCTATTAATGAGATGCGAGATCAAACTGCAATAAAAACGGAGCTATCTTTTAGATTGTTATTTGTCGAATGTTTGTACTAAAGTAGTTTACTATTTGATTGGTGATTTGATTCGTGATTTGATTCGTGATTGCCCTTTCATGTAAGAGAAGAGGAAATTTGAGATAACTGACAGCCTGACTGAAAAGAGTTTCCAAACTGTAGATTTGGAGTTGAGTGCTTTTACTGCTAAGTAATTGAACAGCCTTTCATTTTAGACAGTTTATATGTGAGACCAACACTAATTTCAGCATTTGCTTATTGGATCATCGGAAAACATTGTATTTTAGGGGTGGTGAATATGAGATGAAAAGATTAGCATTTTCCTCTGCAGTTCCAAACTTGTTGTCTTCTTAAAATGTGAGACCGAGACTCCTTTCATTAAATAGTTTCGAGGTTACTGGAATTTTGTTTGGTTGTAAAAAGCTACATTTACATGGCTACTGTGAAAAGTGGGTCTTTGCTATGATTTGTAGACAGGCAGCACATTTCTGTCATTCGCTGGAGCAAGAGTGACCTGTAGTTTTTACGCTTTAAATGTTGAATAGGGTACTTCTGCCTCCTCAACAAGATTTTTATCCCAATTTACAACAATATTGATTATGAATTCAAAATGAAATCAAGAAATCTTGATCCGATCATATTTTGTTGTGGAAGAACTGCACGTGCATGAAAGGGAAACTATGGTCTAATCATTAACTGACACCAGAAAAACCCATGCTAATAAAAAGCAAATAAAATCCTGTATTTCACGTGGCACAGTTGGACAAAGCTAAGAACCAATTAGATTGTTATGTTGCTAGAGTGGGAACCAAGCCTAAAAGTAGTTTCCTGCTAAACTACAGCATCTGGCCTCATTAACTGATTTAGTATGACAAAACCAAAAAAAAAAAAGTTTCCACTGAAGTAAAATGGCCTTGTTCGACACACTGGCTTTCTTACTTGTTTCCACTTCTGCATCCTCTCCCTCTAAGTCCAGACCCTCTTCCAGTTCCTCTGTGACAATTGGAATGTCTGATGTGGCTACAAAGAGAAAGGTAAGTTAAGTATATGCTACCCATATCACGTGGAGAGTTCGTCAATGAAGGAACTCCAAAAGCTATAATGATAGATATTGTCTTCCCAGAACTGAGCATTTTTTAAAAATATGGACATATGGACACTTCCAACATATCACAATAGCCATATGAACAATAGAAATTAAAACCTGTGTCACAATGACCAAGAGTTTTTTCCAACACTTCTAATGGAGAATATTAATTTAGTTTAAATAAAAAACGCCTTTGGTCAAGCCTGAATGCTAGTATTAAATAAAATATTGCATGCAATTGGCAAAGGACAAAAGACCTTCACCAATAATAGTGGTAATCTTGTCTTTCATCACCTGGGCAATCCAAACGAACAATCATGTCTGGCTCCCCAAACCAGGCTTCTAAGTTACCTATAACAACACAACAGAAATATCAAAGCCCATCTAAGATGGATATTGTACTGGAGTGCTGCGACATGAGCTCATTGGTTTATTTATCAAACAAACAACTGAAAACATTCTTGTGTATGAACGGTGATAAATCATTGATACCATTATAGATCATTATAGAAACCCAGACCTCCCCTTTGTCAAGAAGTTGTTCAGCTTTGTTGTGATTTTTTTTTTAATTTTTTATTATAATTTTTCATTTTTGTTATTTAAGTACTGTTACAACTATACAACCAGTAAGACTGTTACAACACAAGAAAGAAACAATTTTGAAAATTTAACGCGAGCAAACAAAACAAGTGATGTACAGTGTATGCTGACAGAATTATTATCATAAACAAGATTTGGTCTGGTAGTCTCTTTCATATAATTCATTGACCCCCCCCCCCCGGGGGGGGGGGGGGTACTCAACAAAGTTTTGTACGGGGATGCTCCGCCCCGAGGTCCAAACCCTTACCCTTTCATATACCGTTTTGACAGAAAAGGTACCCCTTTCATATACCTTTCATGGAAAATGGTACCCCTTTCACATACCTTTCATTGAAAATGGTACCCCTTTCATATAGCCCTTTACGTGCGTCTGTTTGATATAATTTGAAAGGCCCTTTTTATAATACTTAAATGGCAGTTTTCCCTACCTTTTTTATGCTTCAATGGCGTGGTTTCGCTACCCTTTCCTATTCTTCGTAAAATCCCGACCCTTTCATATACCTCCAGCCTAAAAAAGGTACCCCTTTAGGGCGGAGCATCCCCGTCGGTATAGCCCATTATAGGGAGTACCCCCCCCCCCCCCGCGGATTGACCCTGCATGGCTAAAACCATGGACTTAATTAAATACTATACTCACCCATGGCAAGCCCTTCCCAATCAACTTCTTTGGTAGTATTTATGTTAGCGCAACGTCCACGACTTCGAAAGTCAGACAGATCTTCCTCATGAGCGCTGTTCACAACACAATGGCCGTTGACTAGAGGCATTACGATTTTGTCAATTCGATCCAAATTTTGGTAACTCTCCTTTCCACTACTTATGGCTTTCATTGGGAAATTTTCAAGCGTGCAATTTTCCATGGCTTTGACCAATGTTTCAAATGCTTCACGTTTTTCTTTTGATCCCACAATTCCTTTGCTAGCAGCGTCAACGAACTCAAGTACGCTTTCAAAGAGTTTGGCTCCTGGCAAAGCAATAACGAAAAAAGGATCCTTTTTATGGACCCTCACATTTAAGTTAAGGCTTCTGAATGCAACATTGTACGTATTAAAATGGTCGACTGTTTTTAACACAAGAAAGGCTACATCATTTACTGCATAACGAATTAAGTCCAAAATTTCAGCTTGCAGTCCTTCCATTTTTCGAAAAACAAGTGCAATGCGCGGGGGATGGTGGGAAGGGGGACGGCAATCTTCCTGCGGTTGCGAGCGGCAGTGAAACTGATTTGGTTTTTTATTTGCCGGTTGCTGTTTTTCATGATTGTTTCATCACCTTTATTTTGACTGGCACGGGTATAGACTTCGCGTACCCTCTGAATTTGAACAAAGCGGAGAAAGCTCTGAGGACAAGGTTCACGTCGCGCAAGACTTAGTCGCGGGGATCTCGCGGGGACGCTCGCGGGTGTGCCACTTGAAGTCATGCAAGTGTGACTCGCATCTATGAATAATTCAGAAGCGACGTGAAATCAGATAAAAACCCGGACAATAACTGTGCTCAGTTGCCAATTTCTCACATAAATTCTGGTTTGAGATATGGGATAATTTTTCACTTTAATATATCTTCCTATACCCCCCCGGGGGGGGGGGGGGAGGGCTCCCATAAAAACATTCACGGGGGGTGCTCGTCGAAATTTTCGAAAAACACCCCAAAAGGTACCAAAATCTTGTTTGATGGGAAAGAAAGTAGCCGTCGTTTTTACTTTCTGCATCACAAAACTTTGTTGCGCGCGTAGGTGGTAATACGCGCAACATCAGCGCTGCAATCTGAAACGCAACATTGTTGCGCGACAAGTTGCGCGATTTTGTTGCCCTTATTACTTCACTTTTGAATAATGTTGGGTAACCCTTCTGCTAGTTGATTTTTTAAGAACAGGAAGTTATTAACAAGTGAATTACTGACTTATACAAGGCAAAGTGGACTATATGTTTGACCTAGACTCCGGGTAAATTTACAGGATGGAATTGGTTGACTTGTTTACCCTAGAATATCTCAGAGGACAGAGGAGTTACATGTTTGTCTTTTATTGCAGATTAATTCACCACCCAAATTCATCTTGTTTGTATGAACATGACTAACGTAAGAATCATGCCATCCTGTTACAAATATGGGGCCAGTAGTTCAAAGGGTGGATAGTGCTCATTCCACTGGATAAATCACTATCCAGTGGACAACACAATTGGTTTTGTTCATACTTATCCCCAGTAAAGTATATTTTGTTCATACTTATTATACTTATTGGTTTTGTTCATACTTATCCCCTGGGAAGTGATTTATTCAGTGGATAGCGCTTTTCACCTTTTGAACAACCTGGACGTGGTAAAATACAGTTAAACCACTGTTAAGCAGCCACCCTCAAGTAGGGGACAAGTGGCCACTTAATAAAGGTTGGCTGGTTTAAAGTTAATTATTACAGTTTGGATTTCCAATTATTGTGAAATTCTCGGCTTTAACATTCCTTAAAATGAATGTCATGCAGTAATGTTTATGGGGAGAGTCTTGAAATGAATTCAAATTTTTCTTGCAAAGGAGGTTTAACTAAAAACACTATATTCGCTACCAAAACCTTGGTGTTATTAGGGTTTCTGATTTGTGGGGACCCAAACTTGTGTACTTTTTGTACCAACTTGTAGGGACCTCAAAATAACCTAGAGCCAAAAATAGAAGATTTAAGAGGACTTTTTTCTGGAGACCCCAAAATGTCTCCACTATCTAAACAGACCCCACAGTCCTGATGTGTTTCCATATCTACGTCCCCATAAGTAGGGGTGCACCCGTAAGGGTGCTCTCATGGTGTCTTGTCTGGTGTCTTGACATTTGAGTTATCTCTTCTAGGGAGGTTATTTATTATAATAAGCTTCTTAGGACCCTAAAGAGGTGTCAGAGGCTGTTCACAGGAGGGTCAAAATGTAGTGCTTGTAGCTTGTAGGGAGAAAATGCAGGGCTCAATGGTTAGTGTCCGCTTACGGGAAGTGCACAAAACTTTTTTAATAGTTAATTGCGAGGACTACTTCCCTAAGACAAATATGGGGAAAAACACAGTTTTGATTTTTGTTTTGCTTATATCATACAGACGACCAATTCTTCACTGGTATTTCTCACGAGTTTAGAAAATTTTAGCTATCACGTGTATACGACGCCTATCAATGCTCCCACTTCTATGCGACTTCACCGAACCCTACAGACTGTAAATTTGTTAAAAAATAGATAGAATTTTCAGTTGCGCATAATAGGAGTATGAAATTTGTATGCCTTTGGAGCAGAAATGTATGTTTCTCGTTTTTGTACTCCTAATCAAATAGTTTCTTTTGGGGTTGTATTGAAAGGTGGTTGGTTAGGAAGGGAAAGAGGCTACTGAACAGTTATTTTGTACAAGACTTAAACTTGGCTAAGTGACACAGTTTTGGGCAATTTCAGCACAATAACGGCTTAAACCTGTAGAAGAACTCAAACCAAACATAGAAAAGCCAATAAAAGGGGTATTGATGGAAAATATTGGAGAGACAGATTGCATTTGGGTAAACTAAAATGTCAAGAATTACCTCAATATACCGTGACCTAGCCCCATGTATAAAAAAAAAAAACCAAAAATAACAGATGGAAAGATTTGACAAAGTTTTCTAAAAAGAAACACTTTAATGCAATGTTGACTTGTTTAAAACAATGACAAATATTCGAGTAAAATGTAAAAACCTAGCCAACTGGGCATATTTAAACAACAACAGTTAAGTAAAATTGTGAACAGAAACGTTGAATGCATGTGCTGCATGGTACTTACATGGTACTTACATGGTACTTACATGGTACTTACATTAAGTAAAAGGAAACAAAATGTCCCAAAAAAAGTCCTACAAAAATCTACGTTTCGGGCTAAATGAAGCACCTGCTACGACTAGTTTATCCAAATCCCATACAAATTCACTTCTAAATAATTATCTATGAAAAATTGTGGGGGACACAATCAGTACAATTCAAAACGTAGCCTATTAAGCATGTTAAAAACACCCGTGAGGTGGTTTAACAACATAAAAAGCTAAATAAAACACCTGCTACACCTCGTTTTAACTAACCACTTTTACATTTTGAACATGAGTTTTGAACAATTAACTAAGTACAAGTCTCGGCCACACAAAATGTACTCTTTAAATGATAACATCAACATTCATGTAAAATACAGTACAATAACCTACCCAATTGGGCACATTTAAACAACATAACAGTTAAGTACAATGTGAAACATGCAGAAATGTTCATGTGTTGCATGGCAATTATTCAAACATGTCGGGTTAAGAAGTAGGAAACAAATTAAAGTTCCAAAAAAGTTCTATAAAATTCCAGACGTTTTGGGCTTAGCCCTTTTAGCTTCTTTAGCTTTAAGCTCAAAACGTGTAGATTTTTGTCAAACGTTTTTGGCACTTTTGTTTTCTAGTACATATTAACCTAACAGGTATTCAACCCTGTAAAAGGCAAATGAAGCACATGCCACGCCTAGTTGATTCAAATTCATCTCTAAACAATTATCTACAAAAAAGTGTGGGCGACACAATCAGTACAATTCAAAGTGTAGCCATGCGCCAGTTGAGCATGTTTGAACACCGTAAAGATTGTTTTAATCATATAAAAAATCTAAATAAAACACCTGCTACACCTAGTTTAACCACTTTTTCATATTTGAACTTAGTTTTAAACAATTTACTAACTACAAGTCTTGGCCATGCAAAATATGCTTTTTAAACCATAACATAAACATCTGAGTAAAATGCAATAACCTAGACAAAACTAGTACAATAAACCACACTACAAAGATAGCTAATGGCAACACTTCTTCTGCCCTTGGATCTAGCCAACCCACTGGCATTACCACTTGTAAAAAAAATAATCCATCGCATCTTGATACCCGAACAAGATCAACAAGTTCATCGATTCTTATGGAGAAACTTAGAAACCTTCCGCGAACCAGAGATCTACGTCAAAACTGTACTCACCTTTGGCGACAAGCCAGCCCCAGCAATGGCACAGACAGCATTGAGGAAAACGGCACAAGAAAGTAAGAGTACCCACCCCAAGGCAGCCGAAATCATAATGAAGAACGCTTACATTGATGATATCTGCGACTCTGTTGACACAGTGAAGGAAGCCAAACAGCAGACTGAAGATGTGGACAAGGTTTTAGAGAAAGGTGGTTTCAAAGTCAAAGGGTGGATCTCCAACAAGCCATTGAGAGACCAAAGTCAGAATGAGAAGAGGGAAATGACGACGATGTTTCAAGGAGCAGTTGAAGAGAAAGTTCTAGGCATTACATGGAACAATCAATCAGACACGTTATCGTTCAAGGTGAACTTTGACTTAATAAACCGTATCACAGAAGCCGAACAGCGACTACCTGAGGTTAAGTTGACGAAGAGAATGTTACTAAGTCAAGTTGCCCGGATTTACGATCCTGTTGGATTCGCCGTCGCGTTTCTTATAAAAGCTAAGATAGGAATGCAAGAGCTTTGGCAAACTGGAGTCGACTGGGACGAGGAGCCCCCGCCTGCAGTCCGTTACAAGTGGATCGAGCTCTTCAAAGAGATGAAGGAGCTTAACAAGATTACCTTTCAAAGAAGTTTGTGTTGTGTGAATGCAACCGAACCGCCAATGCTCTGCGTATTCTCAGACGCCTCTCAAGATGCCTTTGGAGCTTGCGCGTACATCCGCCAGAGAACAAACGATGACAAATACCAGGTCAGGTTGATTGCAGCGAAGTCACGAGTCGCACCCTTGAAACAACTGAGCATACCGCGATTGGAGTTGCAGTCCGCGGTCCTCGCATCCCGTCTAGCCAAGACTATACAAGAAGAGTCAAGGATACGATTCGAATCCGTGAAGTTTTTCACTGATAGCATGATAACTCTTGCCTGGATACAAAGCCTATCACGTAGCTTCAAGCCATTTGTTTCTTCACGTGTGGGAGAAATCCAGAACAATACAGACCCGTGTCAGTGGAGGCACTTCCCCGGCGAAGTAAATGTGGCCGATGATGTTTCCAGAGGAATTCGAACGGAAGATGGAGCAACGGACCGAAGTTCTTACAACTCCCGGAAGAACAGTGGCCGCAAGGAACAATGAAAGCTGTCTCAGAGGAAGATATGGAACGACGTCAAATGAAAGTAGTCTGCGAAGTGAAGAAAGCTGAACAAGCCATCGACCCTAAAGAGTTCTCTAGCTGGAGAAATTTGATACGAGTAACTGTACGTATACAAAGGCTAGCCATGAAGATACGTTTACGAAAGCACGCTCAAGAAGGAAGAAACGGTCCACTTACCCCCGAAGAACTAGAGCGTGCGGAAGAATTCTGGATTAAAGAAGCTCAAACGGGTTTGCATCGTCGAAAGGAAAAGGGAGAGTTCAAGTCCCTGAGCCCGTTTCTGGACGGTAAAGGTGTAATTAGAGTTGGAGGAAGAGTGGACGAAGCCATCGTCTCCTATGACACAAAACACCCCGCCCTTCTCCCAAGTGATCACTGGATCTCCTGGTTGATAACGAGACACGTCCATCAGTATGGACATAACGGTGTAGCAGCCACGACGGGCAAGACGAGGAGAAAGTACTGGATTCTGAAAGCAAACAAACTAAGCAAGACAGTGAAGTTCAAATGTGGATTCTGTCGTGAAATGGCGCATAAGGCCGAGACGCAATTGATGGCGAATTTACCTGCTCTTCGCTTAGCACCGTATACCCCACCATTCTACATTACCGCATGCGATTATTTCGGACCTTATAACGTCAAGATCTCGAGAAACAAAACCGCCAAGCATAACGGAGTCTTGTTTACATGCCTTAACACAAGAGCTGTCCATTTGGAGATGGCAGTGGACTGTTCGACAATGGAATTTCTTCAAGTCCTGCGAAGATTCTTAGCCATACGAGGTCGACCTGCACTCATAATGAGTGAAAATGGTTCACAGTTTGTCGGTGCTGAGAAAGAGCTGCGTCAGATGGTAAACGGCATAAACGAGGAAGAAGTTCAAGAGTTCTGTGGAGAAAAGGGGATGCAGTGGAAGTTTATTACACCAGCCGCTCCGCATCAAAATGGCTGTGCAGAGGCACTAGTTAAAACTTCAAAAGGACTAAAGATTATACGATTCCGTGTCCAGTCAACTATTCAATAACCATTTTTCCCCGGACCAACGGTCCTTAGGGATGGACCATTATTTTTTTGACCGGGGGGGGGGGGGGGGGGGGGTTAGAAAATGTTCTCATGCAAACATTTTATTTGTATGCGGCTCCTGCTGCAAACAATTTTTTTTGTGTCTCCGTCTTCCTGCAAACAATTTTTTTTTAAAATCAAGTCAGGCTCTGGACGCGCACGCTTTAGCGATCCCCAAAATCCTTTTTTGAAATAGCTTTACATACCTTTAAGAACTACTGGCGTACGTACAGTGCATAGGACATGCTGTAACCACTCCAGCTGTATAACAAATGATTTTATTCATGTGATTGTATTCATGTGACTTGATTTGTTTCACATGACATAAGTTCTCACAAGAGACTTGTAACAAATTTGCAGAGGAATTGTGTTCACATTAAGCAAAAAATAGGCTTTTGTGCTTTTCATTTATATTTAATTACATCTAGATATATGTTGTGGTTCAATTTAGTCCTTGGTTTAAATTATATTTTCTTTTGTTTTTGGGTATAGTATTATATATGATAATGAGTTTGAAACAAAGGCGAATAAAATTTAAACCATGAATAAAATTGAACCAAAACATATACATGGAGTTTGCTGTTCACAGGAATTCCATATAGGAATGTTGAAGACAAATTTCTCTGTTGGACAATATGAAATTTCCATAGCTTAAGTAAATTTACATGTTTGTTGTTTACAGGAATCCCATATAGGGTTGTTGAAATGCCTTTTAGTTTTCAGTATAAATGTGAAGTGACAACTAGTTGTCGCTCAAAGATTATTGGTTCTTGTTCACAGTCATTGACAAAAAGTTGAAGTGTAACTTTTTATTTCTCACATGGAGTTGATCGATTACAGAATTGTCACTGTAGTTTGTTAAAGGTCAATAAGTGTAATTAAATCCATTATATACTGACTTAAGTTGTGTATCCATACCTCAACTTTACCAGGAATGGAAATTAAGGATCAGTTTGCTTTGTTTTTCAAGGGTTTAAGCCCTTTATGCAAAAATAAGGATTGGCTTTTAAACTTGAAATTCCAGAGGGGTGGTGCAGGGGGCCATTGGTCAGAACTCCTTTCCCATGTGAGGATTTCCAGGAAATATCCCTTCTTGTTACTGAGGTTATATAAAAGTTGCAGTAGTTAGGCCATACTTTCAGCAAACATTTTTTTTCTTTATTTGTTACATGCATACAATTTATTTCAGTGTTTAGAGCCTCTGCAAACAATTTATTTCAAAATTTTCCAACCCCCCCCCCCGTCAAAAAAATAATGGTCCATCCCTTACGATATTTAACCGTGCGACGCGCGTTACCGCGAGCACGAACAAACCTTTTATACAAGATACACGGTATCACCAGCTACGCGTGAAGCAATAAATGGAATAAAAACTTCATATTTTGTAACTAACTTGCGGTTACACTCCTGCACGTGATAATCACAAAGCGACAAGATTGCGAGCAACCTCGTTGCCAGGGTCTCTCTTCTTCCCGTCCCCTGGAGCGAGGAGCGAGACAGTGAGAGATCCTGGGAACAAGGTTGCTTTGCGAGGAGGCGTGCCCGTCAATTGAATTCGCGCTCTCTGATTGGCTAACTCGTAAAAACTTTTGTTGAGTGCTCATGGTAAGGCGCGTCGACATCTTTGGGTTTCCTCGCGTGTAGTACGTGTGCTAGCCGGAAAGGCCCTAAATTAGTATCACAGGTAATATGTGATTTAATTGCATCGGTTTCACCAGTAGAATGAAAGTGTTTTGATTGCGGCCATGTTCAATATAAGGGCAGGTGATACATTTCCTATTATTACAGCGAAAGGAGCCAGGAGGGAGCCGGGAATTGTTAGTAGTGCGAGGTTTAGGTAAATGGGCTCTAACAAGGATGTCACAGATGTTATTACAGGGGCGGTAAACTACTAAGGGAAGGTTGCTAAAAGCGTTTCTACAACGATAAGACGAGTAGAGTACATTGGAAGGTTTATGAATGATACGGCAGATGCCGAGTACGGAAGATAGGATTATATATAATGACAGTCTATTAGGAAGGAACATGAGGCGCACCTCGTCCACAAAACTAAGACACTCGAACCTCGTGGCATGAAGAAGCGTGACGAATTGTAATCGCATCAGTTATTATCTTCTTGTCATTTCTAGGATTAAAATGTTATTTCATATTGATCATTACGTAACCTCTGTTTAACTTAGCGCGGTCTTTGTATTTTAAGCCATATATACCATGTAAAATCGCGATACCTTGAAATAAATTTGATGAAAACTGGTATTGACTAGTCGAAATATTGTAACCACGCCTTTTACGGAGGCCCTCCCCAGTCTTTCCTCGTTTTCTCCGCTCGTTCGCGCGCCGGAAAGCCTAGAACTGGCTAGACGCTCTAACCAACTGAGCTACTGGAAGACTCGTGGCGAGGTATTGTACGTCATTTACCAGTTTCATATGCGACACGCGTCTTGCAGACTGATAGGATCAGCAATGTCTAAAGCGTCCTGTGAGGTGGTGATTAACCCATTGACTCCTAGCTAGAGTTTTAGCAAAAATTAAAACGGCAGTTTGAAGCCACTGATACCTTTTCCTGACCGCTGTGAAGGCAAATTACAATTCGTGTTTGCAACACGAAAACTAAACTTCCTTTCCTTTCTGGGGCAAGTATATCGATTTTTGGTTTCGGGCATGCACAGAAAGGAAAATTTCTCCTCGTTTTTTTCTTTTGTTCGTTCTCATGTCTTTTTTCCCCGTCATTGTTGACCTTTCACTGGACTTTATATATGTAGTAAACGTTTTCCGGAAAACGCTGGAGGTGAAATTTTGTAACCAGAAGTGGCCAGTGGTAGGAACACCAGATCAAATCTGACAGATTTTTCGCGCGCAACTCTGGATTCAAAAGATCTCTCTCATTTAGGTACTTTTTGAAAGTGTCGGTGGAGAAATAGTGAAATCCGTTCTTGTTCTATCAAGTGACTAAACTTTATTGCAAAAAATGTGCTTTAATTAGTTACATGCAACATAGAAATCATCATCAACAGTAAGCCAAAGAAAACGCGTTTTCAATCTCTTACAATAACAGAAACTAACAATGTCCAAAACGCAAATCTAAAATAAACTTAAATACCATTAGTAATTAAAATATTTTACAAAAACAATATTTTACAAAATTGACTTTATAAGAAAAAGGAAGGACCCCAACGATTGCCGCCCTATTCACAAAGGCAAAAAAATTAATACTTTATAACAAATAAAACAAATGCAGTGGAACATGTTCACACGACAGCAAATGGGTTTGTTAAGGGTGGTCAGATTCAGGGTTTGTTTTTTTAGGAAAGAAAGTGACTGCAGCCCCAGTAGTGGCCAAGTTAACGAGATGGTTGTATGACGTTCCACAGCAATCTGCAGTTAATTATTAATGTATTTTTACCAGTCTCAGCCCTGGCCAAGATTCAGTAACTTGGTCAGCACACACTATGTCTAATATCCTTGTCAACTTACGAATATTTTTAGGTGAAGTAAAATAATGAAATAAGCTTGAAGTGGAATGTTTCGATAAACTAAAAAAAAAAAAACTCCACACCATATTTCCTGACTATGCTTTTGAATTTCAAAAAGGACCAATCTTCAGCCAAGGAAAACTAAAACCGTCTTGTTTTCATCGCTTCTGCAGCGTGTTTACTTCGTGTTTTATTTTATAAAAGTCATTGATAGTGGATTCCAAGAATTCGAAGTGGTGACTGGACGAGTTCCCGTAAATGTATACTCGCTGCGAGCAACCATAACCATACCGCGTTGAGTAGGTCTTTTCGACTACTGAACCTAACATCCGATTACAACTATCACATACTCTGATTTCTCGACTGCCGATATTAAGACCCGACATTAGCTTACCCTCCTTTATATGATGTGTGCACCAACTCAGATATTTATACTTGTCGGACTCATGCAACAGCCTAAACAAACATTCTACCATTCCCATAAATTCTGGGTACAATTTATCAAGAAACGTTTCCAGCCGCTCAATCCTTTGCTCCAGGAAATGCCGCATGGTTTCTCGGTCAAGATCATCCAAATGAACAGTTTCAGATAGCGTCTTCAGCTTCATATTCTTGAGCAAGTCGTCGCAAGCCTCGTGTACGCTGTTTAGATTGTACAGCTCTGCCATCTTACGAAGCTTCATCACATTTTCTTTTGTCTGCGGTTGATTTTCGACGAACTTGATGCAAGAATCAAAGATGTGTTTCACCTGGTACTCGTCACTTAACTTGAGAAGATGCTCCACGTTCTCGACTGTAAAAGAGGAAACAGAAGTGAATCAAAAATAGAATTTGGTTGAATGTTTTTTAATCATACTCGTAGTTTATTAAAAGGTAAGGCAGGCACTGGTTATGTTTGTCAGAGCCTTATGTGTTATAAACAGGTATGACCAGTTGTTCTAACATGAAGCCGATGGATTCGTATCAGAGTATACTTTTCCTTGATTCGGCCGATGCTAGACTATAGCATGTCTAGAGACGGGCGCGATGGTGTAATAGTTAGTAGTTGTTAGCGCGTTGATCAGCACTTTCAGTCTGACTGGGGGTTGGTTCAATCCTTTCATTTTTGCCGTCGTGTGTTTTTTAAGACAAGAAATTTCGCTCCATGCTGTCTCTCTCCGCCTAGCTAGAGTATATAAGTGGGTTTACCGGCAAGCAAAATGCCGGGAGTAACCTTACGATGGACTAGCATCCCATCCAGAGAGGAGTAGCAATTCTCCCAGTTGCTTCATGCTAGGGAAACCGGGTAAGGCCCTGGCTGTGTGTGCCGCCTAACCTGGATAAGTCTTAACGGTAAAGGGAGACAATGGGGGCAAAGTTCTCTTGAGACATGTAACAATGGCTGCTATTACAGAAAGCGGACGTCAGGTGGAAAGTCCAAGCACGCTTATGAGTCACAGCAACGCGTTGGTTTGTTTGTGGATGGGTTACATTAACGCAAACGTAACTAAAGGCGATTTGTCGTATCGGTTTGATTAAATTCCCACGGTTAGAAAATGAAATTCCCTCCACCAAATTTATATCGACGTGTATTTCTACAAACATACTTCGTTGTATTAGTATTCCTTCATTCTTCAGATTCTACATTTTGGCTGATGAGATCACAACGTCTTATCAGCAGGATTTTTCGTAAGAAATGGCTTCTTGTCACTGACTTATTCAGTTTAATTTTTCATAGAATAAGTTTAGCCCTCAAAAATTATTTCTCCAATACTGCAACCAAAAGAAAACGACTCCACAAATATTTGCGGAGAAAATCAGTGCTATGAAATCCCCTTTCTGAGAGCATGCAGATCATCCGGTATTAGTGTGCGTACGTACGTACGTACGTATGTATGTAAACGTAGCTGTGGTTCATTGTCAGGGATGTACTTTGCTTTATTTTTCTATTTTTCAGACCTTTTCATAATCCATGGGCTAAAAGGGAATGCTCGAACCTCTTTTTAGATGCTTGTCTAGGGTGATGGTCGTGGTAAGTGAAGGTAATTCGAAAGGAAGACGTCCTCACAGTCATCTGAGAAAACTAATGAAGGTGGCTTTTGCTCAGGATGTCGTCATCCGTCCGGGGGGGGGGGGGGGGGGGGGGGAGTGGAGGGACTCCATATAAAGAGAACGGGGCTTCTGCATCACAATTTGTAGATCGGCATCGGCGCTTACTAAAATCTAAAATGACCATCGTTAGAGTTATCGCGGTACATTTTAGGGTATGGAGCCGAAAATATATGAAAGGAACTATATGACAATGCTTAAAAAATTTTCTTTAAGAGTAGACGGTATTGGAAGGAATCTTCTCTATCTCCATTTACAATTTTCATGTTGTTTTGGAATTGGTACAGCACATCTTAGGGAAAAATCCATTTGAGCCACGCCAATTATATGAGATTCTGGTACCTTTTAGGGGTGTTGTTTTCGAACATTTCCGTAACCTGCGATCAGGCGCCCTTTTTTTCGGAGGGGAGAGCGCGAGTGCGAAAGTCGGCGGAAGGGCGCGTTTCCCTCCGAAAAAAAAAAGAGCGCCTGATCGCAGGTTAACATTTCCGACGAGCACCCGGCCCCATTATTTTTATATTGGAGTCCCCCCCCCCCCAGCCGGGCTGAGTTGTTCGAAGGACGATTAGCGCTAATCCAGGGTTAATTGCCATCACAACTCATATGTTCTGTTGACAGTTAATCCAGGATTAGTGCTAATCAGGCCGGCTTTGAACAACTCGGCCCAGAGAAAGTAGCAATTTTTAAGGGACTATCCTCAACTAAACAATCACAAACAAAAGATAGATACCTATTATTAACTCTTTAAAATAACATCGTAAAAGCCTTACTGTTTATTTCCACCGGTTCTTGAATGTTGTGCTGAAAGTAGCCAAAGTAAATACGCTTCAGAAAGTCCAACATTTCATTCGCTTTCTTCTCAGGTAGCGGGATCTCGCTGGAAGTGGCTTCTTTGAACTGTGATTTGAACATGGCTTTGAACACTGGTGAGTTCATACTCAGTATCAGGCGATGGACATGCAACTTCTCATCCTCCACGACAAGAATCAAGTCCACTATCTTCCCATGGCTCAGAAAACTATGCTTGGCTTTTTCGTCTTGGTCGCTTCCTGAAAACAGAGAATAAACAGTTCGCTGGGATCGGAACTTGGTACATATTTAGGAAGCAGTCATTATTTATGGGGTGGTATACATAGGGAGTGGAGGATTTTTAGGTGCAACCTCGACATATTTCCACATTTCCACCTTCCACACTTCCACAGTGCATTATAGTTACAGCCATAAATTTGTTCTGCATTACACTTTATGAATAACTTTGCTTTTGGTTCATTCCTTTCGGATGACGCATTGTGTGCTCTTCTACCCGAAGTAAAAGCCAATAAATTTCCCTTGGAGCTTCAGGATGTCGATAGTATTCTTGGTTTTCACGTGACGTCATCAAAATCGCAATGCCTTCTGAATTTATATGTCCACCAGGTTGAAGATGACTTAAAAATAAATCTTTTCACAAGTCTCCAACCCGGTAGCGTCTTTCGTTTTGAAAATATAGCATTTTGAATTTCTGACTTTTCACCCTACGTGACACCAACATGGCGTCCGTGACAAGGCTTTTTCCTTGTAAGAAAGGCCTCTCCTCGTGATTTTTAGCACTTTGGACAGTTAAAGTATTAGGAGGGCAGTTTATGCGAATGAATAGTAGTTCACGAGAGAAAAGTAATCGCTTTCAGAGCGAAAGTGAAGTCCAGTTCCGGCGGCCATCTTGGTGTCCCTCGGAGGGGTACCAAGATGGCGTTTCCATACAAAGCTCTGTAAATTTGAGTCGAATGCTTCGGCGAAATTCAACAGCGGAATACTGCGCATATCTGAGACTTAGCGAAGTTGCTTATTTGTTACTCTTTTATAACATTACAAATTATGGCTTCTTTTACTAAATCGTTTTGATTTAAAACTTTTATATCTTGGTGTCCCTGAGATGGCGCTTCCATACAAAGCTCTGAAAATTTGAGTCGAATGCTTCGGCGAATAATTCAACAACGGGATACTGCACAGACCTGAGACTCAACGAAGTTGTTTATTTGTTACTCTTTTATAACATTACAAATTATTGGCTTCCTTCACTAAATCGTTTCGATTTTAAAATTTTATGGCGCAGTGAAAACCAAGAATTCATCATTCCAGCATATGGTTAATGATGATTAACCGAATAAACGCAGATTTTAATAATATTTCCGTCAATTGCTGATTTTGACATCAGTTTCTAAACCGAGCTCAGCGTTCACCGCCATAAAACTTACCATTTTGTCCGTCGCTTCGCTTTCGCTTTTAATTACTTCTTCAGTTACTTGCTCCTCGCTGAGAAGGACGTGCCAAAGTTAGACGCATCTTTAGGTAGCCTATAACAGTTTTAATTAAGTCGATAGGATTTTCAGCCAAAGTACCCAAATTTCTGCTGAACAGGAGAAAGACCGTACGCGTACCTTAACTAGAAGGGAGTTAGTTACGTCAGTCTAGATCGGTTAACTCGATTCCCAGAAGGCTGATTATAAATTTCCGAGAAATATCTTAGCACCTGCCGTAAGATCTAACCCAATTGGATGAATACAATAGAACGAGAAACAATAGAAATAAAACAATTGAACGAGTCGACAATGAAAACTATTGTTTGTTTTAACCAATCTCGACAGATCTTCCGACGATTCTTAATTAATTCTGACACGGCATTCATGTAAAACAGGCTTTATTTTAGTTTACTTTTCTTTAATAGTTAGCTATATTTTTAAATTATAGAAGATAATTTCATACATAGTTTCGTATTAAGTTTTAGTTTTATTAAATTGTTAATGCCTGATGTATTTACCGTGTTTTTAAATAAAGATGACGATGATGATGATGATGATGAGCAGCTGCTACACTACTCGGGGGGGGGGGGGATAATTTATGCCCGTATCTTATGTCCCGTTTTGCGTCGTAATGTAAACCACAGGCGGCCCAAGCTCACTATCAGATAACCGGGACGTGACCCTTGCTTTATGAGAGGTATTGTGTTACAAAGATTCGATTTATAAAGGTTTGTATGGGAATGCAACGGTTTTGCATTAAAACTTAAAAATTCGAATGTTATGAATAAAATTGAGTTAACCTCGAATTTTTAAGTTTCGATTCAAAACCGTTGCATTTCCATACAAACCTTTATAAATCGAATCTTTGTAACAAAATACCGCCCATAAAGCAAGGGTCGGTCCCTATTCTATTCGGTCTAGCGTGAGAATTTCTATTCCTGTCTATTAGTTGTCAAATTAATCTATCCCCCTCAGTCAGGACTAGCACTCGCAATATTTTTTCTTTTGCGCGCTGCTGCTAATTCCCTTTTCGTAAACAGTCGATGCCATTTTTAACGGTCAATGCCGTCATTAACATTCATTAGTATTAACCAAGCCTACGACCTGAGCTAGATTCGCGATTAGGTTAGATTTAGGGATAGGGTAGCCTGTTATAGGTGTATCTTTAATTTATAATTAAATTGTCCCATGTTGGGTTTGCCGGATTAACCCGGGTCTAATGACCTATGTAATGGTTCTCATAACACAAAAATAAAATTTTCGAAATAAGAATTTTTTAGGGCAGATCAAAAGACGATACAGAGTCTGCATTTTTAAGAGAATCAGGAAAAGTATTCCATAAAGTAGGTGCATAGAAGGAAAACGTTCGTTCACCGTATGTCACAGAGTTTACGGTGGGAATGATTTGGAGAATGAACGTAGCCCGGGGGGGGGGGGGGGGGGTACTCCCTTATATACACTATATAGGTATGTGCCGCCCGATAGGGTAGGGTTTTTGAGGTGCTCAGTCCTTAAATAGGGTATCCTTTTTGGTATTTTTGGTATTGTGATCCTTAAATATTCCTTAGATAGGGTCACTAAATTGCAGTATCCACCCCAACGCGCAAAACGAAAAAGATATGGTCCGTTTAAACTGTACTACACGCCTGAATTGGGCCTTAAAAAAGGTATCAAATCTCGATTTTCTACCCTTAAATAGGGTCAGGGTTTGAGAACCTTGGCGGCACATACCTATCCTAAATTGTCGGGAGTACTCCTCCCACCCGGGGGGGGGGGGGGGGACGTAGACTTCGTGGTGGATGATATTCTTGTAGCAGGAACGACAAAGAGCCGGAGAAAGTCCAAAAAGAATCTTGAAAGTAATAAGAAGAACTTTGAACATTATCCGTGATTCAACTGGTAGCCAGTGTAGTTCTCGAGGGGCAGGTTTGATGTGTTCATGTTGTTTAGTTCCAGTAATAAGACGGGCGGCAGTGTTGAATTTTGAATTGGTTATGATCGTTGGCGATGATGGTTACCCCATGTACAGCCCCTAATGCTCCCCCGAAAGTTGAAGGGTAAGGATGATGATGATGATGATGATGATGATGATGATGATGACGGTGATGATGGTTACCCCTTACAGCCCCTGCCCCTTAATAAGTAGGAGGAGATGGCGGGACCTAGTAGCTAGGGTGTTGGATTTGCGATCCGGTCAAGTCCTTCTCCCTAAGTCAAGTCCTTCTCCCTAACACTAGCTGGATTTGTTTTCAATGGTCAGGAATTCATTTTCTCCGGGCTTTGTAATAAATAGCTAACTGGTCAGCCTCCTGCCAGTTGGGATTTTTTAATATGTTACAGGGGGGATCCAGGAATTTCTTAAAGGGGGTCCGGGTATGCATGCTTTCCTGGAAAATTTTTCCGATTTTACCCTCTGAAACGCCATTTCCAGCATTTCTGAAACTCGAAAAACGTTTAAGTCAAAAAATTTACAATCAGTCAATTGGTGAAAGTGAAACAACTACGCATAAAACAATTTTATTCTATTATTTTTATGAACCACAAGCTAGGGGAGACACAGGTCTGATAGGGGGGTCCTCCCCCCACCTGAACTTCCCCCTGGATCCGCCAGTGTGTTATTTTTATTTGAGATTATTGTTCAAGCTTCTGAACACAAAGCATGCAAAAATAAAATTGCTTTTTCTTTACCGTTCAGAAGGCGGTACGGTACCCACGAGTGGGCCATTAGCCTATACAACAGGATCTTTTTTGGTCCTTTTGCGGTGCGCGAGAGCGAAGGGTCAGCAACGAGCGCGGAGAGGGATAAAACATCCTGATCTTAACTGAGTAATAATTATGCGATGGAATTTTAACGTTAATAAAACTACTGCACAGATTAGTGTTCGTAATGGGTTTAAACTCCTTGAGGTTACATTAATTCGTCTCAAAGCGAGTAAATCGATGATGATGATGATGATGATGATGATGATGATGATGTTTCCTTTGGGGAGGGGGGTCAATAGGTCTACGGTCGGCGGATTACGTAAATAATTGACAGACCTGGGCCGGGTTGTTCAAAGTACGATTTTAAATAAGCTAACCTAGGATTGACGTCAATTTTGAATCCAGTTACGTTATAGATAACTCGACAAGTGAAAATTTTCCAAGTTTTCTGCCCTTCAGTTTCGACTTTAACTTCACTACTAGCTACAAATGCCTTTTGAAAACATTTTTAAACAGAGAAATGAAATCCTCGCTCACTTTTAATCCGGGGTTAGCGTTGATCGGCTTTGGACGCAACCGGTCCATGTTGTTCTTTGTTTTCGTCACAGACGAAATCACGTGAATCCGATACACAGTATTTGCGAGGATTCAAGTCAGGACATTTAAAACTTAATTCATCTCAAAAGTTCACAAATTTTAAATTTGAGCATATATTTTTGCGGATCGACGATTCGGCTATAACCGATGTAACGGATCGGCGATTCTGTTTCCCCTTTATACACCACTCCTTGGGAGACCTATGATCTCCATCGTTCTGTCATCTTCTAGACGTCCTCCACGAGGTATTGTAAGAGCTCCACCCCCCATCCCACATGAAATAAATAGTTTGCAAGATTGGCGTTAAGCTATCTTTACTTTTATTAGGCAGGCAAAAAAATACATTGAAGGACGTTGTATTTGGAGACAAGTTGAATCTCCTTACTGTGGTTATTGTCCATACTAAAGAAAAGGCTGTTATTGCATTGCTTTTGTACTGTCTATATGTTTTCTGGCTTTTGTCAGTGTTGACTTTGTAGCTAACCTTTTTGGCCAACTACTTCGATGAATTAATACCTTTATTTAAGTCAACGATTTGTATCGCCAAATATCTGTTCGGACTGCTCATACCGCCCTCAGATTTTCAGATTAGAATTAGATGAAAAATTAAGGACCCAATCAAAATTACACCTGACGTATTCGAGAGGATGAAAATTGTATTTTTTGATTCTCAGAAAGTACGGCTAAAAAATTTCGGGGAGCAAATAGCTCCCCCTAAAATTATACTTGCGCAACTTTTTCGGAGAAAAGGATGTTGCTCCGGCCTAAATTGGCCTGTTGATCATGAATTTTCAGCCAACGCGTTTGAACAGATCCAAAATTGGTAGCTGATACATCAAACGAATATAAACATGACGTTATAAAGCCTTTTGTGAACTTTACACGTTGAGTGACCCTATTTAAGTGTCAGTTTAACTGTACAACTAAATAGAATTAAATATTAAAATTAATATAAATTCTAAAAAAAGTTATCATTTCTTTAATTATTAATAAGTCGCTAATACACTACTTTTTGAACAACTAAAACAGCTCATTATTTACATTCTGCATTCTACTACTATTTGTAATAACTAAAAAAACTCATTATTATTTACACCGTCTACATAAGTTACAACATGCACAGCTAAGGATAGTCGTTTTAAATTATGCTCTCCATATCCCAAGTTCTGCTTTTTATAATGTTCCTCGTAAATGCTGTGAGGCTAGCTAGACATTAACCTGTTCTGGCTGGTTAATTTAGACCCGATACCTATAAGGACCTAACTATCTTGACGAGTGTTTTCCATATATATAGCTAGTCTACGGCATCAAACTTAGGTTGAAATCGTTTTTATCCCTTATAGAGTATTAGACGTATTGCTGCTATAAAGATCCGATACACAACTTGCTCGAATTTTTTTGGGATAGTGATAAGATTCCTTTTCCAGATGACAAGTTCAATTGTACGAACACTACGAGCACCTTCTAGCCGTCTTGTCTCTCAAAGATATAGTTGAGCAAAAGGAATAATACACTGACAAGCGCGCGCAGAAACTCGCTAACTCTTCGTTGACAGGCAAGGCTTTTTTCGTGTACTGTCCGGACTGTCGTGTATTTTGATTCTCAGCGTTTTTCAGTACCAGAAATAAAACAAGGATATTATCATTATCTTTATGTTTACAACTAATTGGTCAGTCTCACCCGGACGATCAATGCACAGTTTGAATAGTTTTTACTTGACAAGTTTTCTTGTCCAAAAGGTAAAAATGCTTATCAGTTTGTGAAAAAGACACTTGACGAAGAAAGAACTTGCCGATTTTAATTTGTTGTACATATGCCTGAGCAAATAAAAATTGTAGGGAAAAATGCAGATCTAGCTTTAAACTGGCCGAGTAAGACCACAATTGTGTCATCGAAAAATTCAATTTCATTTACACAGGCAACCCCCTCTACACTCCTCTTAGTCAGATACCTTTCTTAGGTACAAGGGCGCTATTTTAGGGCAGACAAATAGAAGAGCTGCATGGTCCCGAGTTTTTTCTGTTTGGAGAAAGTTTTTTTGTAAAAAACAATGGAACCAAAATATTGCTAAAATTATGTCTGAAGCGAAAAATTTAAAGAGCATTTAAAATATTTTGGTTGCTGTTTAAAGTTGTTAGGTTCTATGTAGCGGCAGTTGTACATCAGTTCCTGTAATGACTTACAAAATACCTGGTATAATAATAATAATAATAATAATAATAATAATAACAATTACAATCTTTAAACAAATGGCCTACGTCATTAAAAATGCTTTTCAGCAGGTAAAGGTAACTTGACAGTTGTAAAAATTGATAGTTTTACTTGCAATGATAACGATGTTAAATTCATTCACTGCTCTTTTTTATCAACTGGGAAAATTGCTCTATTAAATTCGGCAAACGTTTGTCGAAATGTAAGTTACCACCATACACGCGGCGAAGCCCATACGTGCTGTACTCCTCCGTACCGTTAATCAATGTAGTGAGCATTTCTTTGCAAACCGTGCATTCTCGCAGGCGTTCATCGATATTCCTGCTTGCTCTACCACTATTATAAAAATGCTTAGGACACCATTCCATATACTTTTTTCCTTCATGCCATAGCCAAAAACAACATTCCACCATACCGATAAACTGAGGGTATAGTTTATCAAGAAACAATTCTAATCGTTTAATTCTTTGTGACAGGATATTTTGCATGCCTTCTGCGTCAAGATCATGCTGCCGAGTAACTTCCAATATGGACTGCAATTTCATGTTCTCGAGCAGGTCGTAGCACTTCTGACGAACATATCCCAGCTTGTACAAACTCGCAAGCTTCAGTATCTTCATCACGTTACCTTCACCTATAGACTGCTCCTCGAGGAACTTAATGCATCGGTCAGAGAGAGGCTTTACCTGGTACTCGTCGCTTAACTTGAGAAGATGCTCTACGTTTTCCACTATATTTATAAAAAGAACAAGAGATGAGACAAAATATACCGCAAAAACTTATATAACATTGGGCTTCTTTAGTCACTGCAATTACACCCAGGAAAGTGTCGGTTGAGTTATTTAAATCAAGGCAACGTTCACACTTCCGGGCACGGTACTTGGGCACCAATCTGAACGCGTCGTTTTGGGTACGGTACTCGAGCACTGGTACAAGGTCAAGACCTTGTACTCGGGCACTAAATCTCTTTGTCATTTCTATTGTCTTGTGAGTTTTTAAAAGCACATACAAACTCTAATTAATTTTTTTAGTTTTATGAGATAAATACCCCGCGGAATACTTTTAAAAGTTTGCCGAATGTTACAGGTACTGATAAAAAGCAAGGTTCTGGGCACCGAATGTAAACAGACTGACTTGAAATTAAACACTAGTAGTCTGAACAACACCCAGCTTTGTGCCGGTACCCAGGCACGGTGCCTTGGTACCAAGTGTGAACACGACTGCACAAGTGTCTCAGTGTGAAAAAGGTTAGTTACTAATTCCCGCTAAACCCCCCATTCCCCAACACAAACACGCCCACACACACATCTCCTAAAACACAGATCCTTTAATAATGATAAATGTTCAGAGCGCGCCTTTATTCGTCATCTGTCTGACAGTCAAGATAACACATGATGATTCTTACTTGTGCTTTGAAAACTCCAAACTCAAACTGTTATCAAATTACATGCAGGCGAAATAATTTTAAAAGTTTCCTCCAACAATAACATGCACCCCAATATAAGCCCGGGCTGAAAATAAACCCACAAAAGATCCTTTGAACGGATATTATATCAGGTGTCGGTATACCACTATAGGGGAAGATCAGTGACCTAGCTATCCCAAAACGAAAAGTTTAACTAACCGTAATTAACACACAATTACATGGAAAAACCGTAGTTAACTTACTGGTGATTTCTTCTCTCTCTTGTATATAAAACTGCTTCAGAAAGTCATGTATTTCATTCACTTTTTTCCCAGGAAGTGGAATCTCGTTCTTGGCTGCTTCTTGAAACCCTGTTTTGAACATGGCTTTGAAGACTGGCGAGTTCATACTCAGTATCAGGCGATGGACATGAAACTTCTCATTCTCCACCACAAGAATCAAGTCACTATCTTCCCACGGCTCAGAAAACCTATGCTTGGCTTTTTCTTCTTGGTCGCTTCCTGGAAACAGAGAATAAACCAACCTCGTTCCCAGGGTCTCTCTTCTTGAAGGAGAAGACCCTGGGAATGAGGTTGAGAATAAACGATTTGGTACATCTTTATAAACAGTCATTATTTATACGGTGGTAGGTGAGAAAACGTGGAGACAAAATCACGTTTTACTGATGTTACAGTTTAATTTTGTGTCTTTTAATTCATATTTACCGTCGAACGTACACTTAAACTTATACATCACCCCGCTCCCACCTGCAGCATCCACCCACCTTCACCCCCTTCTTAACTGTTCGTGTCCGGGGTGAAATTCGCCATGTCATCAAGACATGATCACAATACTTGCTAGTATCTTACTACATGAAAAAATACCGGGCAAAATGTTCCACCCCTACCACAGTTTCAGTTTTCGTACAATTTTTAATGTCAATTTGATTGATGATTTTATTTAAAATATTTCAAAATGTTTCCGTGCACCAAGTAAAACCCTAAAAAATAGGGGAAAAATAAGAATTTTGTTGAAAAAATAGGAGAAAATAGGAAGAAGGCCAAAAAATGGGGAAAATATAGGAACTTGACAACCTGCCCTTCACTTTAAACCCGAGTACCTCCCCCACAAGCTTTTTCTCTCGTCTCTTTTTCCTCGTGATCAGGAGAAGTTGTGACGTACGGGGGTTGAAATCGTTAACACCTATCCCCAAGCTGAAGAGTGACATGAAAAATTCCCGCCCGTGCTTGCCTTTTCCTATCGAAATGGTCAAATAACTTTCCCTTGGAGTTCCAGGATGTCGATAATATTATCATTCCAGCATACAGTCAGTGTACAGTAACAATAAACGCAGATTGTTTCCGTCAATTGTCTATCTAAAAGGCCTACAAGTCGGCCGGTTTTGACATGTTATGTTCCTAAATCGAGCTACGCTCACCACCATCTAATATGAAGAATTAATAATTTTATTGATGTTAAAACTTACCCGATTGTCCATCGCTTCCGCTTGCTTCAACAGCGCTGCTCACTATTACTAAAAATAGATAGACCCCCTACGTTACTCAAACCAAGTTTGCTGTCAACTCAAAGGCTTTGTGTGAGCGGGATCTGTTCTGGATATGAAAAATCGGTGAAATCGTAAAAACTAAAATCTTACACCAAGACGTTTCGTCTTATCTCGGATCTTAGCTGAGCGAGCAACAGAACAATTGCTGACGTAATTGCTTGGCAATATGTTCTGGTGCTCAGATTTTAGTTTTTACGGAGAATGGCTCCTGAGATGAGATCACCAAACCGTATCACATTATTTCAGCGCTGAAGTCTCAGACTTTTCACCAAACATATTCAAGAAAATGAAAACGTTTGGAATAGCGTTCTCTAATTGCAAACTTACCGTCGCTACTAGAAGTTTGTGAAACGTTACATGCCATCTTAAGTTGCCGTTGCTGGGTTCTGCATAAATAGAAGCAACTATTAAATAATAACATATTATGATTCATAGAGCTTTGTACCTCAGTGCAAGTCGATGCAAGGATAAAAGGTTAAACTGATCAG
>JAJGOT010000413.1:470000-647500 GCA_022457155.1 Cladopsammia gracilis | reverse complement strand
AACTGAGGCTGAGCTGGGACTGGATGTTCATAATTCTTTTGGCCATTTGAGCCTCAATTCTGATACGTTCGTAGGACAAATGGTACAGTCTTTCTGATCAGCGAATCATAGTTCTGAATAAGAAGAAAGAAATATAGAGCGTTTGCACGTGACGTCACGGCGGCCATATTGGTGTTCTAAACGAATCCTATGGGACTTTAGCTCTATTCCTATTCAAACATTTCCTATCAGTTGTTTTAGCACTACAATATGGCCACCGGTCATGTGAGTAAAAACACTCTATAGGCCAACTTCTACAAATTTGCCGATTATTACATGCTTGCTATTTAAAAATGGAAATAATTACTAACTTGCATATCATACGATGCAATATAAAAAAAGTGTACATGTTACTTTATGTATTCTAGTATTTTGGGTCACCCTGACCAAACTATTTAGCTCATTGCATGTACGCATGGTAAATAAAGACGTTCTTAACTAATCTCAGCCTTGGTACGTTCTTAACACGTTTTTAAACTTTTTGGGCAATCTCAGCCTCAACGTTCTTATAGAAAAGGTTCTTATAATAAAAAAGAGGGCATAAAATACTCTCCTCGACAGTGCTGCTAATCAGCTTAGCTGAACAGATTATATTTTTGAAATAATCAGGGACCGACCATTTTACTTCTGAGGGGGTAGGGGTTAGTTGATTTTTGAAACAAATATATCCTGCAAGCAAACCTGCTCGGAAAAAAAATCATGAGCTGCTAAGACCCGGCTTGAAGCTTTGTTTTTTTAGTCAAAAAAAAATTATGCAGTAACACAGCTAAAGGCCTTAGGCCTGCTAATTCCAAAAGTAACGACTACCCGAAAGTTGCGGCCCCTTAGGCCTGCTAATTCCAAAAGTAACGGCTACGCGAAAGTTCCGGCCCCTGAGGCCTGCTAATTCCAAAAGTAACGGCTACCGGAAAGTTCCGACCCCTTAGGCCTGCTAATTCAAAAAGTAACGGATACCCGAAAGTTCTGGCCCCTTGGGCCTGCTAATTCCAAAAATAACGGCTACCCGAAAGTTGCGGCCCCTTAGGACTGCTAATTCCAAAAGTAACGGCTACCCGAAAGTTCCGACCCCTTAGGCCTGCTAATTCAAAAAGTAACGGATACCCGAAAGTTCTGGCCCCTTGGGCCTGCTAATTCCAAAACTAACGGCTACGCGAAAGTTCCGGCCCCTTAGGACTGCTAATTCCAAAAGTAACGGCTACCCGAAAGTTCCGACCCCTTAGGCCTGCTAATTCAAAAAGTAACGGATACCCGAAAGTTCTGGCCCCTTGGGCCTGCTAATTCCAAAAATAACGGCTACCCGAAAGTTCCGGCCCCTTAGGCCTGCTAATTCCAAAAGTAACGGCTACCCGAAAGTTCCGACCCCTTAGGCCTGCTATAATTCCAAAAGTAACGGCTACCCGAAAGTTCCGACCCCTTAGGCCTGCTAATTCCAAAAGTAACGGCTACTCGAAAGTTCCGGCCCCTTAGGCCTGCTAATTCCAAAAGTAACGGCTACCCAAAAGTTCCAACCCCTTGGGCCTGCTAATTCCAAAAGTAACGGATATCCGAAAGTTCCGGCCCCTTGGGCCTGCTAATTCCAAAAGTAACGGCTGCCCGAAAGTTCCGGCCCCTTGGGCCTGCTAATTCCAAAAGTAACGGCTACCCGAAAGTTCCGATCCCTTAGGCCTGCTAATTCCAAAAGTAACGGCTACCCGAAAGTTTCGACCCCTTAGGCCTGCTAATTCCAAAAGTAACGGCTACCCAAAAGTTCCAACCCCTTGGGCCTGCTAATTCCGAAAGTAACGGATATCCGAAAGTTCCGGCCCCTTGGGCCTGCTAATTCCAAAAGTAACGGCTACCCGAAAGTTCCGATCCCTTAAGCCTGCTAATTCCAAAAGTAACGGCTACCCGAAAGTTTCGGCCCCTTAGGCCTGCTAATTCCAAAAGTAACGGCTGCCCGAAAGTTCCGGCCCCTTGGGCCTGCTAATTCCAAAAGTAACGGCTGCTCGAAAGTTCCGGCCCCTTAGGGGCGGACCATTAGAAATCTGGGGAGAGGGGGTGACAATTACCAAAAAAAAATCTTGCAAAGGAAAATTATCTCAAAAAAAATTCCTGCAAGCAGTTGACCATAAAAAAATAAAATCCTGCAAGCTAACTGGATATATTTATTTATTTATTTTAAACTGGAACATATGCAATATGAGAGTATGACATACTCTCTGGTAGTAGAATTGTTTAAAAAGCAACTTCAGGTTGAGTCAAATTCTGTCAAAAATTACCTGCCTCAAAGGTCTATCTGGTACATGTACCAATATCTTAATAATTATAACCAAAACCTTGTTATGTACATATTTGAAAACACTGTAAACATCATGAAATATGTAACCTGCTCTACTAAAGTTATGTCTAGGATTGAACGCAAGTATTTTTTAAATACATTACAGATTGTCCAACCGTCCCAATTTCGTCAAGATTATCCCGATTTTGCTTGAAAATCCCGAATCCTGATCTGTTCTGTCATTTTCGTCAAATTCTCATAATACTTACTATAGAAAAAGACGAAATTGCGTATACTCATCGGCGTACGGGAAAAATTTTGTCGGGGGGGCTGAACTTAATTTGCCCGAATGAGACTCGTGACGTCATGTTTATTCGTCATGATGATGATGATTCTAGCACTCGCTGACATTTTACTTTTCTGCCACTGTGAACGATGCGAAAATGAGCTTCTACATCTCGCATTCTTCGCACTTCACACGGTACCGATAAGATAAATTTCACGAGACTTCGAGAGACATACTTTGAACGACCAGATACAACCACACATACTGTCCTAAGCCTAAGATGGTCGCCAAGCCAAGATGGTCCTAAGCCAAGATGGTCGCCAAATGTTATACTTAGTTTTAGTCCCTGCGCGGTCTACAATATCATTCCCACCTTTGGCGGACCACAACGCAAATTTGTCGTTCTATGGCCCTATTTACATGGAAAGAGGATGATCCTAGTGCTAGGATGATCCTAGAAGGTTCATTTGGTTTATACGCGTAAATGCGGCATCCAGGATCAACTCTTCATTTGGTTTACGTGAAAAATTAGGCAGGATGGCCCCAGTACCTTTGAGTTCGGCGCGGTTGCAAAGCAAGACGGTGGGCGACAATAACAAAAGCGAAGAAAACCTTGGAGCTCCCGAGGCCGTTTACATGGAGCTCGGATGATCCTAGCTCTAGGGCCAAACGCAACCCTTCGCATGTAAACTGAAAGTAGAAAACATGTTGCGCTCGGATGATCCTAGCACTGGGATCATCCCCTTTCCATGTAAATAGGGCCTATGTCTGGTCACGCGGTTAGCATCTTATGGAGCTATCACATCAATGACATGATCGATGTAGTAAAGCTTGGTTAGAAAGTTAAGTGAGTAATGTGAGTAACGAAATAAAAACAATTCATTTAAGACATTGAATCACAAAATAATTCAGTAATTTTTCTGTGTCTGTGGTGCCCGAATAGTCGAAAATAGGATTACATTTAATGACAACATACAGCACTAAGTTTGTTTAAGTTACAATACAAACTCCTGATAATTAATGAATCAAAGGCTACACTGCTTCTACACCACAAAATTTTGCTGCTTTAAAATCTAACATCTTTATTCCATTCTCCATTTCCTAGACATGTTCAAAACAGTTAATACAATAGTGTCTCCGTCTAGTTACATTGATGAAAAATACATGTTGAAGTTCTTTTAAAATCACTCAAGTACACGCCACAAAGAACAATATTTCTTTTGTGTTTTTTTTTATCATTGAAGCCATTCTTTTGGGACTTCACTTAGTTACAACTGGTTATACACCGCATTGACACCTTGTCAATATTTATAAAAAATCTAACATCTTTAAAATTGCATAGACAACACGCCGGGGGTCGGGGGGGGGGGGGGGGTACTCCCTTATATAAGCTTCCGTCTTAAGTCACATTTACGGAAAACATTTTGAAATTCTTTTAAAATACTAATGCACACGCCACATAAGAACAATATTTCTTTTGTGTTTTCTGTCATTCAAGCCATTCGTTTGGGACTTCACTTGCTGTCTTGACGCTCAGTTGTTTCTCGTGTGTATGTGGACTATACAAGTATTACAGTGTATGTATCAGGAATTGTGATTTTGATCTGTCTTCCATATCTCGTAGAACACCCATCTAATTTCGCGCCAGTCAAGGAACTTTATGATCTGAACAACATCCTAACGTATTACTGCGATCAAGTGATTAGAAATGACTACAGTTGCACCTCCTTAATACGGATACTAAAAAGGCAGACCTCAGAGGCAGGGATTGTATGAATTTTGGTATGCTCGGGTCCAGAGATCTGTTCGTAACAGAGAGGTGTCCGTAATTATGGAAGTATTCGTAAGGAAAGGTTCCACTGTACACATAATATTTTATGATGCTACAAAGCCTGGACTCTGAGAATAGAAGCACATGTTTAATGGAGGAGGGATTGCGTTCCCATGAGAAGACATCTAAGGAAGGACTGCAAACATTACATACTGACGACGAAGTGGTTCTGACTGGTTCGCAGTTGTCTCAAAGCTTTTATGTCGTCAGAAAGCAGAAGTATTAAAGTACCAGTTTGATCAAATGTTCAAGTTCGTCTTTTTGCACTTTTCGAAAGGAAATAATGAAATAATGTATTTGGTAACCGTTTTTCCATCCGGCCTAAGGAAAACGTTTTTTTTTTCTCTTATTAAACCTATTGTTTTGTGTCGCTATCGCTGCCGTTGTCGCGAGTGATTGAATAGTGATTGTGAGAGAGAAATGTTTGAGTCTCCGACGTTTGACACTTTAGAGAGGCCAGGATGTTAGGGTGCTCCCATGGTGTCTTGTTTTTTGACATTTGTGTTATCTCTTCTAGGGGGGTTATTTATTATAATAAGCTTCTTAGGACCCTAAAGAGGTGTCAGAGGCTGTTCACAGGAGGGTCAAAATGTAGTGCTTGTAGCTTGTAGGGAGAAAATGCAGGGCTCAATGGTTAGTGTCCGCTTACGGGAAGTGCACAAAACTTTTTTAATAGTTAATTGCGAGGACTACTTCCCAACGACAAATATGGGGACAAAAACAGTTTTAATTTTTTTTTCGCTTATATCATACAGACGACCAATTCTTCACTGGTATTTCTCACGAGTTTAGAAAATTTTAGCTAGCACGTGTATACGACGGCCTATCAATGCTCCCACTTCTATGCGACTTCACCGAACCCTACAGACTGTAAATTTGTTAAAAAATAGATAGAATTTTCAATTGCGCATAATAGGAGTATGAAATTTGTATGCCTTTGGAGCAGAAATGAATGTTTCTCGTTTTTGCACTCCTAATCAAATAGTTTCTTTTGGGGTTGTATTGAAAGGTGGTTGGTTAGGAAGGGAAAGAGGCTACTGAACAGTTATTTTGTACAAGACTTAAACTTGGCTAAGTGACACAGTTTTGGGCAATTTCAGCGCAATAACGGCTTAAACCTGTAGAAGAACTCAAACCAAACATAAAAAAGCCAATAAAAGGGGCATTGATGGAAAAAATTGGAGAGACGGATTGCATTTGGGTAAAATAAAATGTCAAGAAGTACCTCAATATACCGTGACCTAGCCCCATGTATAAAAAACAAAACCAAAAATAACAGATGGAAAGATTTGACAAAGTTTTCTAAAAAGAAACACTTTAATGCAATGTTGACTTGTTTAAAACAATGACAAATATTCGAGTAAAATGTAAAAACCTAGCCAACTGGGCATATTTAAACAACAACAGTTAAGTAAAATTGTGAACAGAAACGTTGAATGACCTTGAATGCATGTGCTGCATGGTACTTACATGGTACTTACATGGTACTTACATGGTACTTACATGGTACTTACACGGTACTTACACGGTACTTACATGGTACTTACATGGTACTTACATGGTACTTACATTAAGTAAAAGGAAACAAAATTTCCAAAAAAAGTCCTACAAAAATCTACGTTTTGGGCTAAATGAAGCACCTGCTACGACTAGTTTATCCAAATCCCATGCAAATTCACTTCTAAATAATTATCTATGAAAAATTGTGGGGGACACAATCAGTACAATTCAAAACATAGCCTTTTAAGCATGTTAAAACACCCGTGAGGTGGTTTAACAACATAAAAAGCTAAATAAAACACCTGCTACACCTCGTTTTAACTAACCACTTTTACATTTTGAACATGAGTTTTGAACAATTAACTAAGTACAAGTCTCGGCCACACAAAATGTACTCTTTAAATGATAACATAAACATTCATGTAAAATACAGTACAATAACCTACCCAATTGGGGGTGTTTCTTGGTGTTGCGGAAGCCATTGTTGGTTAGCTTTTGTGTTGTGGTGTGGGTATTGTTCAGTGTCTTTTGAATCTTTTGTTTTACGTCATTTGGTGATCACACCATCCGCAACACCAAGAAACTACCCCAATTGGGCACATGTAAACAACATAACAGTTAAGTACAAATGTGAACATGCAGAAATGTTCATGTGTTGCATGGCAATTATTCAAACATGTCGGATTAAGAAATAGGAAACAAATTAAAGTTCCAAAAAAGTTCTATAAAATTCCAGACGTTTTGGGCTTAGCCCTCTTAGCTTCTTTAGCTTTAAGCTCAAAACGTGTAGATTTTTGTCAAACGTTTTTGGCACTTTTGTTTTCTAGTACATATTAACCTAACAGGTATTCAACCCTGTAAAAGGCAAATGAAGCACATGCCACGCCTAGTTGATTCAAATTCATCTCTAAACAATTATCTACAAAAAAGTGTGGGCGACACAATCAGTACAATTCAAAGTGTAGCCAGTTGAGCATGTTTGAACACCATAAAGATTGTTTTAACAACATAAAAATCTAAATAAAACACCTGCTACACCTAGTTTAACCACTTTTTCATATTTGAACTTAGTTTTAAACAATTTACTAACTACAAGTCTTGGCCATGCAAAATATGCTTTTTAAACCATAACATAAACATTTGAGTAAAATGCAATAACCTAGACAAAACTAGTACAATAAACCACACTACAAAAGATAGCTAGTGGCAACACTTCCTCTGCCCTTGGATCTAGTCAACCCACTGGCATTACCACTTGTAAAAAAAAAATAATCCATCGCATCTTGATACCCGAACAAGATCAACAAGTTCATCGATTCTTATGGAGAAACTTAGAAACCTTCCGCGAACCAGAGATCTACGTCAAAACTGTACTCACCTTTGGCGACAAGCCAGCCCCAGCAATGGCACAGACAACATTGAGGAAAACGGCACAAGAAAGTAAGAGTACCCACCTCAAGGCAGCCGAAATCATAATGAAGAACGCTTACATTGATGATATCTGCGACTCTGTTGACACAGTGAAGGAAGCCAAACAGCAGACTGAAGATGTGGACAAGGTTTTAGAGAAAGGTGGTTTCAAAGTCAAAGGGTGGATCTCCAACAAGCCATTGAGAGACCAAAGTCAGAATGAGAAGAGGGAAATGACGACGATGTTTCAAGGAGCAGTTGAAGAGAAAGTTCTAGGCATTACATGGAACAATCAATCAGACACGTTATCGTTCAAGGTGAACTTTGACTTAATAAACCGTATCACAGAAGCCGAACAGCGACTACCTGAGGTTAAGTTGACGAAGAGAATGTTACTAAGTCAAGTTGCCCGGATTTACGATCCTGCTGGATTCGCTTCCGCGTTCCTTATAAGAGCCAAGATAGGAATGCAAGAGCTTTGGCAAACTGGGTCGATTGGGACGAGGAGCCCCCGCCTGCAGTCCGTTACAAGTGGATCGAGCTCTTCAAAGAGATGAAGGAGCTTAACAAGATTACCTTTCAAAGAAGTTTGTGTTGTGTGAATGCAACCGAACCGCCAATGCTCTGCGTATTCTCAGACGCCTCTCAAGATGCCTTTGGAGCTTGCGCGTACATCCACCAAAGAACAAACGATGACGAGTACCAGGTCAGGTTGATTGCAGCGAAGTCACGAGTCGCACCCTTGAAACAACTGAGCATACCGCGATTGGAGTTGCAGTCCGCGGTCCTCGCATCCCGTCTAGCCAAGACTATACAAGAAGAGTCAAGGATACGATTCGAATCCGTGAAGTTTTTCACTGATAGCATGATAACTCTTGCCTGGATACAAAGCCTATCGCGTAGCTTCAAGCCATTTGTTTCTTCACGTGTGGGAGAAATCCAGAACAATACAGACCCGTGTCAGTGGAGGCACATCCCCGGCGAAGTAAATGTGGCCGATGACGTTTCCAGAGGAATTCGAGTGGAAGATCTGAACGGAAGATGGAGCAACGGACCATTTTTCCCCGGACCAACGTTCCTTAGGGATGGACCATTAATTTTTTGACGGGGGGGGGGGGGGGGGGGGGGTTGGAAAATTTTCTCATGCAAACATTTTATTTGCATGCGGCTCCTGCTGCAAACAATTTATTTTGTGTTCGTCTTCCTGCGAACAATTTTTTTTAAATCAAGTCAGGCTCTGGGCGCGCACAGCGGTCCCCAAAATCCTTTTTTGAAGTAGCTTTACATACCTTTTAGAACTACTGGCGTACGTACAGTGCATAGGACATGCTGTAACCACACGGTGTGGCTGGCTTGGTGTTGGTGTATCGAAGCCCTGACCCTCTTTGCTGATATTCCCACAACCCGTCATATTCATACCATCCAGACTTCGATGTGACATTTCCGGGAAGACACATGGCCGACTTGAAGTGGCTTCCCTTTCCATATAAAAACTCCAAAGAGCTTATAGGAAGTAACAACAGTCACGTCCTTTATCTGTATGTCATCAGGAAGTTGGCTAGCTTCTGAAAGTTGTCCATTCCGTACTAGCATGCTAACGTTGAAGGGTACAATGAGTGGCATTCCTTTCACAAACACCCTATACGACTGTATTCTCATGCCTTGGCACAATGTACCTCGGTTTTTGCGAAGGCAACGAGAAGGTGTCTTGTCGTGTAACCAGGAGGAAACAGAAAGATTTTAAAAGGTATTTGCTAGGGAGTTTGTAGGTACATCACTAGGGAGAATTACTTCTTATGACTTTAAAAAAATGACTCGTTTGGGACAGTTTGTATCACTGCAAACACTCGAGGATACTGTTTCAAGTACACTCGCCAATGCTGAGATAACAAAGTCAAACTCATTACCGAAAATGTTAACAACAGAGCGATGTAAGTTCACTTTGTTTGGCAATTGCCCCAACCAGTCCTTCTAAAGGCCAGAATTCAAAAGAGGATGTGAAGACTGATAACATGAAGCTTTCTGGGGCCAGTGCACAAAAGAAAATTAAGTTAGCTGAAGACAAAAAAAGTGTACAGCAAAGATGTGAAAAGATTTTGTGTTGATGATTTTGAAAACCAGTGGTGTGTTTTTTATGAGTCTGGTTCAGACACAAACTCTGAGTCAGCCTCAGATGACACTGATGTAGAATGTTTAAACTGCGCACTGACAATTTTATTATTCCAATATTAAACACTTAATGACTGGTCCCGAGGGAAACAATGAATTTTGTTTCCCGAGAATCTCGATGTTTCATCGAGATTCTCGGGAAACAAAATCACTGTTTCCCGAGGGATCAGTCATCAAGTGATTTGTTATATAGCAACAAAAAAAAAAACACAACACAAGACAATTTGAAAAACGCGCCGAGCACTCGATCCATCATAATCATGCCACCTTTTGTCACGGTCTGATCACGTGCGCTAGCGGGCAACAGTGCAATGTTACCCTCTGACGTCAAAATTGTTGCCCGCTTTCGCAAATGTTGCCCGCTCGGCACAATTGGCGGGAAACAGTTTGTTTGTTAGATGTCATGTGACGATGAATCAACCAATCAACGCGCGCGTTGTATTGACTAAAACTCAAGCTATATAACAAATGATTTTATTCATGTGATTGTATTCATGTGACTTGATTTGTTTCACATGACATAAGTTCTCACAAGAGACTTGTAAGAAATTTGCAGAGGAATTGTGTTCACATTAAGCAAAAAATAGGCTTTTGTGCTTTTCATTTATATTTAATTACATCTAGATATATGTTGTGGTTCAATTTAGTCTTTGGTTTAAATTATATTTTCTTTTGTTTTTGGGTATAGTATTATATATGATAATGAGTTTGAAACAAAGGCGAATAAAATTTGAACCATGAATAAAATTGAACCAAAACATATACATGGAGTTTGCTGTTCACAGGAATTCCATATAGGAATGTTGAAGACAAATTTCTCTGTTGGACAATATGAAATTTCCATAGCTTAAGTAAATTTACATGTTTGTTGTTTACAGGAATCCCATATAGGGTTGTTGAAATGCCTTTTACTTATCAGTATAAATGTGAAGTGACAATTAGTTGTCGCTCAAAGATTATTGGTTCTTGTTCACAGTCATTGGAAAAAAGTTGAAGTGTAACTTTTTATTTCTCACATGGAGTGGATCGATTACAGAATTGTCACTGTAGTTTGTTAAAGGTCAATAAGTGTAATTAAATCCATTATATACTGACTGAAGTTGTGTATCCATACCTCAACTTTATCAGGAATGGAAATTAAGGGTCAGTTTGCTATATTTTTCAAGGGTTTAAGCCCTTTATGTAAAAATAAGGATTGGCTTTTAAACTTGAAATTCTAGAGGGGTGGTGCAGGGGGCCATTGGTCAGAACTCCTTTCCCATGTGAGGATTTCCAGGAAATTTGCCTTCTTGCTACTGAGGTTATATAAAAGTTGCAGTAGTTAGGCCATACTTTCAGCAAACAATTTTTTTCTTTATTTGTTACATGCATGCAATTTATTTCAGTGTTTAGAGCCTCTGCAAACAATTTATTTCAAAATTTTCCACCCCCCCCCCCCCGTCAAAAAAATAATGGTCCATCCCTTGCGATATTTAACCGTGCGACGCGCGTTGCCGTGAGCACGAACAAACCCTTTTTACAAGATACACGGTATCACCAGCTAATTCTTACAATTATTTTCGTTACTGCAGATACGCGTGAAGCAATAAATGGAATAAAAGCTTCATATTTTGTAACTAACTTGCGGTTACACTCCTGCACGTGATAATCACAAAGCGACAAGATTGCGAGCAACCTCGTTCCCAGGGTCTCTCCTCTTCCCGTCCCCTGGAGCGAGGAGCGAAAGAGAGATCCTGGGAACGAGGTTGCTTTGCGAGGAGGCGTGCCTGTCAATTGAATTCGCGCTCTCTGATTGGCTAACTCGTTTCGACATCTTTGGGTTTCCTCGCGTGTAGTACGTGTGCTAGCCGGAAAGGCCCTAAATTAGTATCACATGGTATATATGTTGTATATATACCATGTAAAATCGCGATACCTTGAAATAAATTTGATGAAAACTGGTATTGACTAGTCGTAATATTGTAACGACGCCTTTTACGGAGGCCCTCTCCCCAGTCTTTCCTCGTTTTCTCCGCTCGTTCGCGCGCGGGAAAGCCTGGAACTGGCTAGACGGTCTAACCAACTGAGCTACTGGAAGACTCGTGGCGAGGTATTGTAGGTCATTTACCAGTTTCATATGCGACACGCGTCCCGCATACTGATAGGATCAGCAATGTCTAAAGCGTCCTGTGAGGTGGTGACTCCTAGAGTTTTAGCAAAAATTAAAACGGCAATACCTTTTCCTGACCGCTGTGGAGGCAAATTACAATTCGTGTTTGCAACACGAAAACTAAGTTTCCTTTCCTGTCTGGGGCAAGTATATCGATTTTTGGTTTCGGGCATGCACAGAAAGGAAAATTTCTCCTCGTTTTTTTTTTTTGTTCGTTCTCATGTCTTTTTTCCCCGTCATTGTTGACCTTTCACAGGACTTTATATATGTAGTAAACGTTTTCCGGAAAACGCTGGAGGTGAAATTTTGTAACCAGAACTGGCCAGTGGTAGGAAGACCAGATGAAATCTGACAGGTTTTAATTTTCGCGTGCAACTCTGGATTCAAGAAATTTCTCTCATTTGGGCACTTCAGTTTGAAAGTATCGGTGGAGAAATAGTGAAATCCATTCTTGTTCTAACAAGTGATTGTAGTAAACTTTATTGCAAAAAAACCTGGATATTAGCCGCATTCAACATAAAAATCATCATCAACAGTAAGCCAAAGAAAACGGGTTTTCAATCTCTTACAATAACAGAAACTAACAATGTCCAAAACGCGAATCTAAAATAAACTGAGATAACTAATTAAAGTAGTTTACAAAAACAATATTTTACAACATTGACTTTATAAGGAAAAGGAAGGACCCCAAAGATTGCCGCCCTATACACAATGGCAAAAAATTAATACTTTATAAAGTGCAAAACAAATGAAGTGGAACAGGTTAACACGATCTCAAAGGGGCGTGGTATGGGGGCTCGGATTCAGGGTTTATTTTTTTCAGTGACTGCATGAGCTTTCATCGAGCCCCAATAGTGGCCTTGCTAACGAGAAAGTTCTATTCACGGGGTGGTTGAAGGACGTTCCACAACAATCTGCAGTCAATTATTAATGCATTTTTAATGCATTTTCAAGATTCTCAGCCCTGGTTAAGATTCAGTAACTCGGTCAGCATACACTATATCTCTTATATCCTTGTCAACTTACGAATATTTTTGGGTGAAGTGAAATCATGAAATAACCTTGTAGTGGGTTTTTAGATAAAATAAAAAATCTCGAACCTATGTTCCCTGACGACGCTTTTGAATTTCAGAAAGACTTATCTTCAGCCAAGGAAACTAAAACCGTCTGGTTTTCATCGCTTCTGCAGCGTGCTTATTTCGTGTTTTATCTTATAAAAGTCATCGATGATGGATTCCAAAAATTCGAAGTGACTGGACGCGTTGTTCCCGTAATTGTATTTTCGAATAGTCTTACCATTACTAATAAAATACTCTGAATAGGTCGCTTTGACAACTGAACCTAACATGTCATTACAACAATCACATTCTCTGATCTCTTGACTGTCGATATTAAAACCCGACTTTAGCTTACCCTGGTTTATATGTTTTGTGCACCAATTCACATCACGGTCGGACTTATGCAACTGCCAAAACAAACATTCAACCATCCCCATAAATTCTGGGTGCAATTTATCAAGAAACGTTTCTAGCCGCTTAATCCTTTGCTCCAGGAATAGCCGCATGGTTTCTCGGTCAAGATCATCCAAATGAACAGTTTCAGATAGCGTCTTCAGCTTCATATTCTTGAGCAAATCGTCGCAAGCCTCATGTACACTGTTTAGATTGTACATCTCTGCCATCTTACGAAGCTTCATGACATTTTCTTTTGTCTGCGGTTGATTCTCGACGAACTTGATGCAAGAATCAAAGATATGTTTTTACCTGGTACTCGTCGCTTAACTTGAGAAGATGCTCCACGTTCTCAACTATAAAAAAGGAAACAGAAAAGTGAATCAAAAATATAATTTGGTTGAATTTTTTATAATCACACTCGTAGTTTATTAAAAGGTAAGCCACCGGTTATGTTTGTCAGAGCCTTACGCGTATAAACAGTTTCAGTAACATGAAGCGGTATATCAGAGTTTATAATTCAACACATTGATACACTGCCCAAATATGGTAAAGTTATCGATATACGCTACGTCTACATGACGTATATCCAACGACGGATGTAAATTTCTCATTTTGACAAGAGAATGCAAAAATGACGGACCGGCCTCGATATTTTTTCTTCAAACTGTGCTTTGTTATCAATGTGTTGAATTATAAAACTATTATAGCGCTCAAGCTTGCGTGATGTCGCCTAATTTTAGAATTAGGCGATAACACGCGCGCTTTCGTGCTATAATAGTTAAATACTTTCCCTCAATTCGGCCGATGCTAGGCCATAGTAAGGTAGCTGGGGCAACCTTACGATGGACTAGCATTCCATCCAGAGGGAGTAGCAGCTTCATGCTACAGAAACCGGGTTAAGGTTTTGGATGTGTGTGCCGCCTGACCTGAATGCGAGACAAAAAAAGGAGACAATGGCGAGCAAAGGTCTTGTCTAGGGACATGACACGATGGCTGCTACTACAGGGGGCAGACGTCAGGTGCAAAGTCCAAACACGCTTATGAGTCACAGCACCGTCGACTGCAACGCGTTGAAGGCGATTTGTCGATGAAATAATCGCGTTCGAAGACTGATTACTGCTACTTAGTAATGTGGTTTACAAAAGGAAGTTCTAAATTCCCTCCACCAAATTTTATATCGACATGTATTTCTACCAACATAAGTTGTTGCATTAGTATTGCTTCATTCTTTCGACTCAGTCTCGTCATTTTGCTTACATTTTGGCTGATGAGATCACAACGTCTTAGCAGCAGAATTTTCGTAATGGCTTCTTGTCACTGATTGACCCTGATTTATTCAGCTTATTTTTCAACAATGTTCATAGATAAGTTTAACCCTTAAAAATTATTTCTCCAATACTCCAACCAAAAGAAAACGACTCCACAAATATTTTCAGAGAAAATTAGTGTTATGAAATCCCCTTCTGAGTGCATGCGGATCATCCGGTATAGCCTGTGAAAGTACGTAGGAACGTACGCACGTAAACGTAGCTGTGGTTCATTGTCAGGGACGTACTTTCGCTTTATTTTTCAGATTTTTGGTACCTTTTATGGTGTTTTTCGAAAATTTCCGACGAGCACCCGGCCCCATCATTTTTATATTGGATTCACCCCCCCCCCCCCCCCCCCACCCCCTGCAGGCAGACATCAGAGAAAGTCAGCAATTTTGAAGGGACTACCCTCAACTAAACAATCGCAAAAGAAAGATTAATAGCTATTAATGATATGACTTTGTACGCCTCGGTCCAAACCACAAACTCTTTAAAATTACATCGAAGAAAAAGCCTTACTGTTTATTTCCACCGGTTCTTGAATGTTGTGCTGAAAGTAGCCAAAGTAAATACGCTTCAGAAAGTCCAACATTTCATTCGCTTTCTTCTCAGGTAGCGGGATCTCGCTGGAAGTGGCTTCTTTGAGCTGAGATTTGAACATGGCTTTGAACACTGGCGAGTTCATACTCAGTATCAGGCGATGAACATGAAACTTCTCATCCTCCACCACAAGAATCAAGTCACTATCTTCCCACGGCTCAGAAAACCTATGCTTGGCTTTTTCTTCTTGGTCGCTTCCTGAAAACAGAGAATAAACAGTTCGCTGGGATCGGAGCTTGGTACATATTTAGGAAGCAGTCAGTCATTATTTATATGGTGGTGGTATACATAGGGAGTGGATGATTTTTAAGTGTAAAACTCGAAGATTCTATAACCGCTCCCCTGAGCAGTTCTTTATCTTTATAACCCCTTACTGAGGGGTTTGAAAAAAATTGCAATCTCTTCAAGTCAAGCAGGAGACTAAACTCAGTAATGTCTTTGCACCTTTTTAGAATACCTTATTATAGGAAATTAATGCTCCATGAAATTAAGGTATTGGAAATTAACGCGACTTACATTAACGCGAATTTAATGGAAAACGACTTTCGAATAAAGAAAATTAACGCGAAAGAGGAGGTAGAATTTCACAATAAAAGAAAATTAGCGCGATTAAGACACAGTTGGTAGTGACAACTGGAACAATTTTATTTCAACACTGGATGCAAAATTCAACTCTGGAGAAAACTGTCGAGAAAGACTATGTTGACGATTCAAAATCTATCTTGGCCGAAATCAAAGAAGAAGATATTGAAAACATCACTTCTGACAGCGACAACGATGAAGATGAACTTGAAATATTGTAAACCTTCACTTTAGCTTTTGTGAAAGATTAAAATAAAGGGTAAACGGAAAGAAAGAAAGCTTGTAGTTGTTGTTTTTTGGGTGTCAAGAATGTTAATTGGAAATTAAGAGCGCCGAAATTAACGCTGCTCTTAATTAACGTCGCGGAAATTAACGCTCAACAAAATTAACGCGACTTAAATTAGCGCGAATTTTAACGATTCGCGTTAATTTCATGGAGCGTTAATTTCCTATAATAAGGTATACGCAAATATAGCTGTTAGCATTGACGGAATTCTTTAAAAGTAAGCAATGATTCATATGTCATGAATTGCAATGATAAAAATTTTATGAACAAAATTCATTTGCAGGAATATTAAACCGTTTTCTTGAACAGCATTACAACAGGGACGTAGCTAGTATTTGAGACTGATCAAGGTCCATGGCTTGACGGGGTTTTGCACTGGCCAAATGCACGAACCTCTAAGAGAGGTCTGGGAGCATGTTCCCTCAGAAAAGTTTTAGGTGATATATTCATAAGGCAAAATTTTGCTAAGAGGTCTTACTTTAAAAAGCTTTATACCTTGGCAGTTAATTTGTAAGCCGATTCCACAGAAATTAACAGAAATATATAGGGATTGATGCAACTGAAGTCCACCGGAATTGTTTTTTATTCGAAGGATCGAGTTGTACAGCAATGCTTTATCCATTTCCACCCAGGTTTTACTAATTTTACACCTTTGTACCTTTTCATTCATATTTCCCCTTAAACGTACAGGCAAACTTATACCCCCCCCTCCCCCCCTCACCCCCCCTCCCCCTCCCCCCTTGGCATCTAGCCCTTCCCCCTCCTTGTACGTCCTGGAGGAGACGTCTGCGTACAGGCTACCCACAAACGGTCAAAGTCGAAAATTTAACCCCCGTCACTTTAAATCCGAGTTCCTCCCCCACGGGCTTTTCCTTGTGACTAAGAGAACTTGTGACGGGTTGAAGTTGCCAATGAAATTATATCCACAAGAAAAAATGACAAATTCCCATCCGTGCATGCCTTTTCCCATCGAAATAACTTTCCCTTGGAGCTCCAGGATGTCGATAGTATTCAGAGTATTCATCATTCTAGCATATAGTTTAATAATGTAGATTAACCGAGTAAACGCAGATTTAACATTTCCGTCAATTGCCGATTTTGACATGAGTTTCTAAATCGAGCTCAGCGTTCACCGCCATCTAATAACAAGGATTAAAATTTGTTATTTAAGCTTGCTGTTTGATGTCAAAACTTACCATTTTGTCCGTCGCTTCCCCTTTCGCTTTTAATTACTTCAGTTACTTGCTCCTCGCTGAGAAGGGACGTGCCAAAGTTAGACGCCATCTTTAGGTAGCTTACGACACTTTTAATTAAGTCGATAGGATTTTCAGCCAAAGAACCCAAATTTCTGCCGAACAGACTGACGAACAGGACAAAGACCGCACGCGTACTTGTTGAGTCAGATCTTAACTAGAAGGGAAGTTAGTTAAGTCAGTCTGTTAACTCGAATTTCCGAGAAATATCTTACGATAATTTATGCCCATATCTTATTTCCCGTTTTGCGTGACCACCAGACCGAGAAGACAGTACATCACGCAATGTAAACCACAGGTCCCCCAAGCTCACTATCATATAACCGGGACGTGACCCTTGCTTTATACCAAGATTCGTTATCAAGATTCGATTTATAAAGGTTTGTATGGGAATGCAACGGTTTTGCATCAAAACTTAAAAATTCGAATGTTTTACCCTGTTGCTGTGTTGTATTCTTTGTTGTTTGTTTCTTTGTTTTACAGAACTAGTGAATACTTTTTAACGGTTCGCATGATTTGCAATCGGCTTAATTATAGTTCAGATTTAGCAAGCATTGGGAAGGCTTCTCCCAGAAATTTGGGTTTGTCAAAGAGCATGAAGTATTTAAAATTTTAAGAGAATTTTAGGGTTAAATTTTGATGGCGTTAATTCTTCCGCATTTCTGCTCCAACGATTTTGCTGAAACTTGGTAAGGTAAGTCAATGTAAGTTGATTCCAGAAATTTAACAAAAATATAACAGCAAAATTTTTCACAGGTTGCGATTTTGTTCAAAAAGTGGGGTTCATTTAAGCCCGATTATCACTAAAGATATTTTTCCCATGAAAATTGAATTCGATCATATCATTGCTAAATAATAGCTGTAAGTTTTCGCAAAGTTTTAGAAGCATCGCTTTAGAGCCGGAATAGTTATGAGACAAAGTTTGTCATAGACGAGTGCGCCCGAAATAACAACGGAGCCACCTTAAAGTGATGACCGCGCGGTCGAACTCCATACAAGCGTTTATACGAAATTGCTCACTTCAAGGTAAAAATGACAGTACTTTTTTTAAAAGTTATTAAAATATTTTAACGTTTCTAGATAGAATAATAACCAAATTACTGGAATCCGAGTGTGGATTTCCGAAAAGTAACTCATAAATTGCCAGGCCATGCATTGACAGAAGAGCATGCGAATAGATACAGACTACTAGAAGCCAAAATTGACTCAGTCAAAGCATAAAAAATGGCAAAATGACGGTTTTTTTTTTTCGCTCCACGAGTAAATCATATTTCCCACCAAAATGTTCACAAGATCCCAGTCTCTTCAAAATCGAGTGTGGATGTTGACATTATGCCTATTAAAATTAGTTATACCGCTAAAAGCGATGACCGCGCGGTTGAACTCCATATAAGCCTTTACTCGACATTGGTCACTTCAAGGTCAAAATGACGGGACTTTTTTTCTAAGTTATTAAAATATTTTAACGTTTCCAGATAGAATAATAACCAAATTACTGGAAACCGAGTGTGGATTTCCGAAAAGTAATTCATAAATGAGCGAAAGTTTGATTTTCCCTTTTAAAAATGGCGTTTTCGCAGTGATTTTAAGGGTCAAATTGGGGACAAGTTAAAAAAATTAGAGGCAAATGTCACCCAATTTTTTGCCATGTCGGGCGATTTAACGCCATTTCGGCGAGTTATCGTTATTTGGATGTTGCACTGCTAACATTCGAATTTTTAAGTTTTGATGCAAAACCGTTGCATTCCCATACAAACCTTTATAAATCGAATCTTTGTAACACAATATCTCTCGTTAAAAGCAAGGGTCGCGGCGTCCCGGTTATCTGATAGTCAGCTTGGGTCACCTGTGCCATCCTAGCGTGTGAATTTCCACTCCTATCGGTCTATCGGTTGTCAAATTAATCTATCCCCCTCAGTCAGCACTAACACTCGCAATATGTCTTCTTTTTAATTTTGCGCGCCGCCGCTGATATCGATTTCCTTTTCGTAAACAGTCGATGCCATTTTTAACGGTCAATGCCGTCATTAACATTCATTAGTAACCAAGCCTAGATTTGCGATTAGGTTAGATTTAGGGATAGGTTAGCCTGTTACAGGTGATGTTCCATGTTGGGTTTGCCGGATCAACCCAGTGGTCTAATAAAATAAAACCTATGTAATGTTTCTCATAACTCAAAATAAAATATCCGAAATAAGAATTTTTTAGGGCAGATTTAAAAGACGAAACAGAGTCTGCATTTCTAAGAGAATCGGGAAGAGTATTCCATAAAGTAGGTGCATAGAAGGAAAACGTTCGTTCACCGTTTGTCACAGAGTTCACGGTGGGAATGATTTGGAGGATGAACGTAGACTTCGTGGTGGATGATATTCTTGTAGCAGGAGCAACAAAGAGCCGGAGAAAGTCCAAAAGAATCTTAAAAGTAATAAGAAGAACTTTGAACATTATCCTTGATTCAACTGGTAGCCAGTGTAGTTCTCGAGGGGCAGGTTTGATGTGTTCATATTGTTTAGTTCCAGTAATCCAGGCATAACTAATCAATGATCAGTGACATCAATGAGTAATCAGTGGGTAATCAACGGGTAATCGATTGATTAATCATTGAGTATTGCCAATACTCAATGAGAAATCAATGATTAATCGAACCCAAAAAATTTTGTGGGTCACTGATTACTCATTGATGTCATTGATTACTCATTTTACACCAACAGAGACTTTCCAGTACACCCATTTCTCTTCCTGTCACCCACCAGGGGTCAGAAAAGGGCTCAGGAAAGGTGGAGCCCTGAGACTTTTAACAACAAATTCCTCAGCAAAATCATTCAGTGAGAATATCGACAACTTCACAGCACGCCTCCGTGCTTGAGGCTACACTCTAAAATAATTTTCGAGGTAAAATTCAATGAACGGAAGTCCTCTTTGAATACTGCCTTTCGTAACAACGTACCACCCGGCTTTGCCTAATCTTAAAAACATCTTAATGAGCAAATGGCATTTAATTCAGAACCAACCATTGCTAAGAGAAATATACAAAGAGCCTCCCCTTATCTCATACAAAAAAGGAAAATCCTTGGGGATATACTTGTTAGAGCATGCAAATCTTTAACGGTCACATTCCACGTTATCACGTGCTTATGACTCGTGTCTGGCCTGTCAACACGTCTTTTCATGCAAATTAATGACTAATCAATGACATCAATGACTAATCAATGACATCAATGACCAAAAAAATTTTGTGGGTCATTGATTAGTCATTGAGTACTCATTGAGTATTGGCAATACTCGATGAGTAATCAATTTATTTTTAGGTGACACAGTTTTGGGCAATTTCAGCGCAATAACGGCTTAAACCTGTAGAAGAACTCAAACCAAACATAGAAAAGCCAATAAAAGGGGTATTGATGGAAAAAATTGGAGAGACAGATTGCATTTGGGTAAAATAAAATGTCAAGAATGACCTCAATATACCGTGACCTAGCCCCGGCCCATGTATAAAAGACCAAAACAAAAATAACAGATGGAAAGATTTGACAAAGTTTTCTAAAAAGAAACACTTTAATGCAATGTTGACTTGTTTAAAACAATGACAAATATTCGAGTAAAATGTAAAAACCTAGCCAACTGGGCATATTTAAACAACAACAGTTAAGTAAAATTGTGAACAGAAACGTTGAATGCATGTGCTGCATGGTACTTACATGGTCCATGGTACTTACATGGTACTTACATGGTACTTTCATGGTACTTACATGGTACTTACATGGTATTTACATGGTACATGGTACTTACATGGTACTTACATGGTACTTACATGGTATTTACATGGTACTTACATGGTATTTACATCGTACTTTCATGGTACTTACATGGTACTTACATGGTACTTACATGGTATTTACATGGTACTTACATGGTATTTACATGGTACTTACATTAAGTAAAAGGAAACAAAATTTCCAAAAAAAGTCCTTCAAAAATCTACGTTTCGGGCTAAATGAAGCACCTGCTACGACTAGTTTATCCAAATCCCATACAAATTCACTTCTAAATAATTATCTATGAAAAATTGTGGGGGACACAATCAGTACAATTTAAAACATAGCCTATTAAGCATGTTAAAACACCCGTGAGGTGGTTCAACAACATAAAAAGCTAAATAAAACACCTGCTACACCTCGTGTTAACCAACCACTTTTACATTTTGAACATGAACACTTTTACATTTTGAACAATTAACTAAGTACAAGTCTCGGCCACACAAAATGTACTCTTTAAATGATAACATAAACATTCATGTAAAATACAGTACAAATAACCTACCCAATTGGTGGTGTTTCTTGGTGTTGCGGAAGCCATTGTTGGTTAGCTTTTGTGTTGTGGTGTGGGTATTGTTCAGTGTCTTTTGAATCTTTTGTTTTACGTCATTTGGTGATCACACCATCCGCAACACCAAGAAACTACCCCAATTGGGCACATGTAAACAACATAACAGTTAAGTACAAATGTGAACATGCAGAAATGTTCATGTGTTGCATGGCAATTATTCAAACATGTCGGGTTAAGGTATAGGAAACAAATTAAAGTTCCAAAAAAGTTCTATAAAATTCCAGACGTTTTGGGCTTAGCCCTTTTAGCTTCTTTAGCTTTAAGCTCATAACGTGTAGATTTTTGTCAAACGTTTTTGGCACTTTTGTTTTCTAGTACATATTAACCTAACAGGTATTCAACCCTGTAAAAGGCAAATGAAGCACATGCCACGCCTAGTTGATTCAAATTCATCTCTAAACAATTATCTACAAAAAAGTGAGGGCGACACAATCAGTACAATTCGAAGTGTAGCCAGTTGAGCATGTTTGAACACCATAAAGATTGTTTTAACAACATAAAAATCTGAATAAAACACCTGCTACACCTAGTTTAACCACTTTTTCATATTTGAACTTAGTTTTAAACAAACTACAAGTCTTGGCCTGCATGCAAAATGTGCTTTTTAAACCATAACATAAACATTTAAGTAAACTATGCAATAACCTAGACAAAACTAGTACAATAAACCACACGACAAAAGATAGCTAATGGCAACACTTCCTCTGCCCTTGGATCTAGCCAACCCGCTGGCATTACCACTTGTAAAAAAAATAATCCATCGCTTTTTATATTCAAGCAAATGCTTCTATTAAACAATAAAGAAACGATTTCCTATAGATGTTTGATCGTGATAATAATAATTATGGTATTAAATTCAAGACCAAGATGTAATTTTATCAAGCCTTGTGAACACACTTTTTGAAAAATTATTTATTCAGTTCTGTTGTAACTAAGGAGCCAAAACACTTCATGTGGCAATTCATCGAAAATGCTCCATAAGAAATTGAAAAATGTTTCAGACCCTAAGCCGAGAGATCCAGAGAGTGTTTTCCAAAGTCAGTCCTCAAAGCTGATTAGTGTTTCCTCTTAAAAACCCTTAGGCTAGCTATTCTCAATAATCAGTAATGTGTCATTTTCAAATGCGTTTTCGACAAGCTGACACAGGGCAATTACATTCGCTTTTTTTCTAAACCTTAAGCGAAATAATATCACCAAAATTCAAATTTATTATTTCAAACTACACTGCATTAACATCAGATTGAGAGAGAGCAAGCTTCAATTTAAAAAGAATAATAATAGGGCTGATACAGCTGTATGTCATGTTTCAATTGGCTGCAATACAAATCCTTCAACTGTAAAAATTTGCCTGGGATTCCAAATTTAAACAATAATTTGAATATAATTCCGTAAATTACTGTAATTGTAAAATTATTGAAAAAGACGGGTCTGAAATTTTGCATTAAGAATTTTTGTTTAATTTACTTGATTGTGTTACTCTCCGGATATCAAAGAAATTTCCTAGATCAATTATATTTAGTGAATAAAAACAATAACCAGATGTAAAGTTAGCATATAATGCTTTTCATTCTTGAATTTTCAGTAACTTTCAATCTTTAGAATGGAAAGTGTGAAAGCCTGGCATGGACAATGACCTTCCTTCACTGATCCTTTCAATATCCTGGTCACTTCAAAAGCCAGGTACTCTTTGAATATTAAATAAATAAACTTCAGTCAGATCACCTAAGTGGTAAACAACTCTACTCCCTTGTTAATCTGATTGTCTTTGTTTATCTGATCATTCTCTGCAATCCTGTTGTTCTAACAAGTGATTGTAGTAAACTTTATTGCAAAAAACCTGGATAAATTAGCCGCATTCAACATAAAAATCATCATCAACAGTAAGCCAAAGAAAACGCGTTTTCAATCTCTTACAATAACAGAAGCTAACAATGTCCAAAACGCAAATCTAAAATAAACTGAGATAACTAATTAAAATAGTTTACAAAAACAATATTTTACAACATTGACTTTATAAGGAAAAGGAAGGACCCCAAAGATTGCCGCCCTATACACAATGGCAAAAAATTAATACTTTATAAAGTGCAAAACAAATGAAGTGGAACAGGTTAACACGACCACAAAGGGGCGTGGTAAGGGTGGGCGGGTTCAGGGTTTGTTTTTTTAGGAAAGAAAATGACTGCATGAGCTTTCATTGAGCCCCAGTAGTGGCCATGTTAACGAGATGGTTGTATGACGTTCCACAGCAATCTGCAGTTAATTATTAATGTATTTTTACCAGTCTCAGCCCTGGCCAAGATTCAGTTACTTGGTCAGCACACACTATGTCTAATATCCTTGTCAACTTACGAATATTTTTAGGTGAAGTAAAATAATGAAATAAGCTTGAAGTGGAATTTTTAGATAAAAAACAAAAACTCGACACTATATTCCCTGACTATGCTTTTTAATTTCAAAAAGACCAATCTTCAGCCAGGGAAAACTAAAACCGTCTTGTTTTCATCGCTTCTGCAGCGTGTTTACTTCGTGTTTTATCTTATAAAAGTCATTGATAGCGGATTGCAAGAATTCGAAGTGACTTGACGTACGATTTCCGTACCGGTATGTTCGCCGCCTATTCCCGTCAGTTGTATAGGTAGCTTTGACAACTGAACCTAACATGTGATTACAACCATTACATTCTCTGATCTCTTGACTGTCAATATTAAGACCCGACATTAGCGTACCACAGTTTATATGTTCTGTGCACCAATTCACATAACGGAAGTTGTCGGACTTATGCAACACCCAAAACAAACATTCTATCATTCCCATAAATTCTGGGTACAGTTTATCAAGAAACGTTTCCAGCCGCTCGATCCTTTGCTCCAGGAATTGCCGCATGGTTTCTCGGTCAAGATCTCCCAAATGAACAGTTTTAGACAGCGTCTTCAGCTTCATATTCTTGAGCAAATCGTCGCAAGCCTCGTGTACACTGTTTAGATTGTACATCTCTGCCATCTTACGAAGCTGCATCACATTTTCTTTTGTCTGCGGTTGATTCTCGACGAACTTGATGCAAGAATCAAAGATATGTTTTACCTGGTACTCGTCACTTAACTTGAGAAGATGCTCCACGTTCTCGACTATAAAAAAGGAAACAGAAAAGTGAATCAAAATTAGAATTTGGTTGAATTTTTGTCAGAGCCTTACGCGAAAAACAGTTATTCTAACATGAAGCGGTGGATTCGTATCAGAGTATACTTTCCCTTGTTTCAGCCGATGCTAGACCATAGTTAGGCTGTCTAGAGGCGCGGTGGTGTAATGGTTAGTAGTTGTCACCGCGTTGATTAGCACTTTCGGTCTGACTGGGGGGTAGTTCAAGGCCTCATCTTTGCCGTCGTGCGTTTTCTAAGACAAGATACTTCGCTCCATGCTGTCCCTCTCCTCCTGCTCTCCTCCTACAGTGTATAATATATATAGATAGCCCAAGCCTAACAGCGTCGCACTTTGAACAATCTTAATTAAGGTGAAACTTAACCAAGGTGAAACTTAACTAAGGTGAAAGGTTGGAAGCACAAGAATTAAGATTGACGAACGGGCTATTTTCAATTTTAGCAATTCTCAAAAACAGTATTACGCGACTGTCTGCACAGTACATTTTTATAGACCGTACAAAAGTTCACAAAAACAACTTTTCTCTGTCTAGAATAACTAGTACCACTAGTTTCCGAATAAAATACAGTTTTTGTTTGTCAAAAATTGCCCGAGAAACTGATTTGAAAATCAAAAATTGCAAAAATACACAAACATATTTGCATAAGGCGATACGAGTGAAGATAGAACTGTACTATAAAATCAAAGTCTTGTTTTGTTTACATAAAATCGCTTTTCAAACTATCTAATGAATGAACAAACACATAAAAATGGACAACACAATCTTATTTCGAAAAAATTTATTCAAATCTCCATTAGTTTACGTTTAAAAGCAAAACGCGTACCATTTAAGCTTAATTATAGCTCATCGAGTTCAAGCTTTCTTCGATGAAATTCAAGAGATCGATACAACTGAATTTAAGCACGTTTTAAAATCAATTCTCCAAAACTAACAATAACACCAATAAAAAGTCACTCACAGATTGATATCAACATAAATTCTCATCGAAAACTTAATCTGTTTTACCTTTAAGTCCCTCGCTTGCTTGGTTCTGAAATCAGTAGAAAACAAATATCTCCCGCATTGATAAAAACGTAATACATGAAGTTCCTCGAAGCAAGATTTCATCCCTGAAAGCTCGTCTTTTTCCACTAAAGCGGCTTCTGAGTATCCCTTAATTAGTATCCTTGTCTTGAATAGCAAACCGCGAAATATTAAGGGAAATAACGCCTTTAATTTCAACGGTTTTCTCCGCTTAGTAAATTCACAGCAAAACATCAAAGTGTTTTTCTAGCTGACGTGACATTCGGCCGTGTAACCGCGCGAAAAACAAAGCCTCGCTTTGGTTTCAACATGACGTCGTACGCGCATGTTTTGCGACGTCATACGCGCCCGCGAGCTAGTCCTGCGCGAAGGCAAGCTAGTCCTGCGCGACGGCGGCGGCGGAGGTCGGGCACACGCGCGCCCGCGAAACATTCCGCTAGCCATGACCATGAAAAATGACGGGCATGGTTCTATGAGTATGGAGCTGCGCAGCCAGGCCTTCGGCCTGGCAAGTGCTCCGCTATAAATGAGTACCGGCAAGCAAAATGCTGGATTAACCCTGCGATGGACTAGCATCTCATCTAGAGAGGAATAGCAATACTCCTAACTGCTTCATGCTACGAAAACTGGGTTAATCTCTAGCTGTGTGCGCCGCCTGACCTGAATACGTCTTAACCGTAAAGGACAATGGGGAGTAAATTAAAGGGTCTTGTCTCGGGACATGAGTTGTTACTTGAGTTGATTTAAGTCATGTTTGATCACAACATTTCAACATTTCTTGTTCAATATGGGGTTCTGGCATTCGCGAAATTTGACTTGAGTGCCAGGAATGCACCAGACTGCATCTCAGGGTACTTAAATTATCAAAATTTCCGGAGGGCATACCCCGGACCTCCCTAGAAAGGCGCGCACTAACGCGCCCATGTTTTTACGGCCCCATTTTTCTAAAATTCCAGGATCCGCCCCTGGAAGGGTTAGATAAATGCAAACGTTGTCGATGAAATAATAACTAATTTAATTTGCAAAAGGAAGTTCTAAAGACCTTGAAAGTTTCTCTTTCGCCAATAGCTGAACTATATATGTATTTAACTGAACTATACATGTATTTATCAGTTTGGGTAAATTCCCACAGTTAGGAAATGAAATTCCCTCCACCAAATTTATATCGACGTGTATTTCTACTCACATACGTTGTTGTATTAGGTCTGTTTTCGAAAGTTTCCAACGAGCACCCGGCCCCATCATTTTTATATGGGAGTATCCCCCCTCCCCCCCCCCCCCCCCAGGCAGACTTCAGAGAAAGTAGAAATTTTGGAGGGACTACCCTCAACTGAACAATCACAAACGAAAGATTAATAGCTATTAACGATATGTAGGCCGCGGTTCAAACTACAAACTCTTTAAAATTACATCGAAAGAGCCTTACTGTTCATCTCCACCGGTTCTTGAATGTTGTGCTGAAAGTAGCCAAAGTAAATACGCTTCAGAAAGTCTAACATCTCATTTGCTTTCTTCTCAGGTAGCGGGATCTCACTGCAAGTGGCTTCTTTGAGCTGTGATTTGAACATGGCTTTGAACACTGGCGAGTTCATACTCAGTATCAGGCGATGAACATAAAACTTTTCATCCTCCACCACAAGAATCAAGTCACTATCTTCCCACGGCTCAGAAAACCTATGCTTGGCTTTTTCTATTTGATCGCTTCCTGGAAACAGAGAATAAACGGTTCGCTGGGACAAACTTGGTACATCCTTATAAACAGTCATTATTTATAGGGTGGTAGGTGAGAAAACTTGGAGACAAAATCACGTTTTACTGATTTTACAGTTAAATTTTGTGCCTTTTAATTCATCTTAATCCACTCCTCTTGACCCTCTTCTTGATTGTACGTGTTCGGGGTGAAATTCGCCATGTCATCAAGACATGATAATACTTGCGCGCTAGTATCTTACTGCCTGAAAAAATACCGGGCAAAATGTTCCACCCCCACCACGGTTTCAGTTTTTCGTACAATTGATAACTTGATTGACGATTTTATTTCAAATATTTCAAAATGTTTCCGCGCATCAAGTAAAACCCTAAAAAAAATCGGTAAAAATAGGAATTTTGTTGAAAAAATAGGAAAAAAAGATCAGAAGCAGGCCAAACAATAGGAAAAATATAGGAACTTGAGGCCCTGCCCTTTACTTTAAATCCGAGTACCTCCCCCACAGCCTTTTTCCTCGTGATCAGGAGAACTTGTGACGAACGGGGATTGAAGTCGTTAATACTATCCCAAAGCTGAAGAGTGACATGAAAAATTCCCGACCGTGCTTGCCTTTTCTTATCGAAATGGTCAAATAACTTTCCCTTGGAGCTCCAGGATGTCGATAATATTATCATTCCAGCATACAGTCAGTGTACGGTAACAATAAACGCAGATTGTTTCCGTCAATTGTCTATCTAAAAGGCCTACAAGTCGGCCGATTTTGACATCTTATGTTCCTAAATCGAGCTACGCTCATCACCATCTAATATGAAGAATTAATAATTTTATTGATGTTAAAACTTACCCGATTGTCCATCGCTTCCGCTTGCTTCAACAGCGCTGCTCACTATTACTAAAAATAGATAGACCCCCTACGTTACTCAAACCAAGTTTGCTGTCAACTCAAAGGCTTTGTGTGAGCGGGATCTGTTCTGGATATGAAAAATCGGTGAAATCGTAAAAACTAAAATCTTACACCAAGACGTTTCGTCTTATCTCGGATCTTAGCTGAGCGAGCAACAGAACAATTGCTGACGTAATTGCTTGGCAATATGTTCTGGTGCTCAGATTTTAGTTTTTACGGAGAATGGCTCCTGAGATGAGATCACCAAACCGTATCACATTATTTCAGCGCTGAAGTCTCAGACTTTTCACCAAACATATTCAAGAAAATGAAAACGTTTGGAATAACGTTCTCTAATTGCAAACTTACCGTCGCTACTAGAAGTTTGTGAAACGTTACATGCCATCCTAAGTTGCCGTTGCTGGGTTCTGCATAAATAAAAGCAACTATTAAATAACAACATATTATGATTCATAGAGCTTTGTACCTTAGTGCAAGTCGATGCAAGGATAAAAGATTAAACTGATCAGACAAATACCGTTTCGAGTAAGGTAACTCTCCAATCGTGTCAAACACGGTAATAAAGGAAACAAGGCTTCACTGACGAAATGGCAGATTGAAATTATTCACGAGTTCCGTTGATTCTGAGAAGCCTCGAGAAGCCAATTTTTGTTCCGAGAAAAGTGTTTTGCTCGACTGAATTTGACCTGGAACGACTGGGCACTACCTATTTTGCATACTTAATTTGTTTGCATTTGTATGAATTTGTATCATTAAGAGCTGTTGCTACATGCATACGCTGTGCCGTTTGATACGTTTTACTGATCGAATAAACTAGCTTGAAAGCTTTTGAAGCTTCGAGACATCTGCTTGATTTTTCGACATCTGATGAACGAATCTGCATATTTTCTATATAGTATGATTTCACATAACGAAAAATTGTATGCTAACAAATTTACCTGCAACCAAAGTCACTGTGACTTTGGTTACAGGTAAATGAATCGAAAACTTAATATGAGAATGATCCGACTGTCAAATAGCCTTTATGCATGATGACGTCAGCAACTCAAAATGCACCACCAAGCCTCGTTTGTACTACATTCCTTGCAAACCTTTGACAAGTTCACGTTGTTTTTGAGTGGGTATTCTTGTCAACTTTGCTCCTATGAGAATACATTGATAAGATTGTCACAGGTTTACACTTCGAAAGCGAGGCTTGGGGGTGAAATTAGTTTGTGAAACGTAAACATACCTAAGTGTTATTCGATTGTCTGTGACTTTAATCATGGCCATTGTTTATATATCATTTACTTGTTCACCATGTTATGAATTTCTCTTTCCAACAAGTGACAAAAGATAATATTGTATGGGGAACTTGAAGGTAGGACACGTACTACTGCAGCACCATTCGGTCCTTTAAAAATAGTATGGCTTTGTATCCGTCATGGACGAGAAAAGTGAAGGGAAACTTGTAAAACTCTCTCTCCAATACGAGAATTTGCAACACGTCAACATCTGTGAAGTGTGATATCAGCCATAACTTTGTGCCACCTAGAAAACGTACTGTGAAAGGTGCATTTTTAGGCACAAAAACAACTGGCAAAATTTCACATTAGTTTCGCTCGTCCCTTTGACTCTGTTACATAGTAGCAAGAGATTATAACTGGACATTTTCTCTTGATAGTAGTTAATCGAGGGACTGGTTATGAAACCTTGGAGACTTCAATGGCGATAAAAAAGAAGCTACTATGGTTACTTGTAGTTTCTTGTCGATCTTTTTATGGTGTCGTTGTTTTTTTTTATCGCAGTTTGAGGAATTTTAAGTCCTTTACCCTACAGTGTGTAAAGAGAGACAAGGAAGGAGTCTAAATTGGACTTCGGCCATCGAACCTGCTGCAAAAAATGTCAAGTGAAAAAACCATGCACTTACCCTATTTACTCGTTAATATTTTTATTATAATTATTAGTCCAAATTCCTCATACAAACTCTTTTAGTAAGCTTGCGCTTCCTGTGGGATTAGTGGTATAAATCAATTTAAGTAATTTGCATATTCTCGTTAAATTTAGAATTATTAAATTGTTCGTTCGTAAAATCCTAGTAATAGATGGAGACCCTATCAGATAATGTGGTCTGAAGGTTAATTCCCCATCTTAAGAATGCACTGCTTCTTTGGCCCAGATCTACAGTGATTTTCGTCATCGAGTCACGTGCAACACCGAGGGTCTCTCTGTTACTCACTTCAGCAAAATAACATTTGAGTTATCCGCAAGTCTCATGTTTTTCATCATTCACTTTTAATTCGTCGTTGTCATCATCATCATCGCTTCTTTTTGATTCATCAGGTAATGAAGGTAAAATAGGGTCTACTTCATACCAAATGAATAAAGGGGTTAGTTGCCAAATAAACTGCGGTAATGCGTCGGTGGGGGAGTGAAACACGGAAATTTGGTTTGTAAAGATATTCAAAAGCTGACTTTTCGAGCGTTAGCCCTTCCACAGAGCAAATCTGTCAGATTCGTCAGAGCGATTTGCCCGGACGAAGGGCTGGCGCTCAAAACGTCAGCATTTGAATCTCTTTACGATGGACAATTTAAGGTGGCTTCCAACAGTTTCCAGCACTTTCCAAGACTTAGATTTTGATGCGTCATTAAAACCACTCTTTTCGAAAATTTAAGGTGGCTCTGAACCCCACCTTCAGAATTTTTTAAACTTTGCCAAAAGTTGCATCTTATCGTACTGATCAAACTTTGACAATAAAAATGAGGTTTACAGAGTCATTTTTTAGTTATTAACATTTAAAGCTAAAATTAAGGGTGCTTTCAGCACGTTATACTGTTGCTATAGTAACATATTGTGTCACAAAAATGATAACAACGTGTTCACCAATCAGTGGGCATTCGTTTGATATCATGATTGTAGCATCAACTGATAAAGAGTGGTTGTAATGACCCATCAAATTCTAAGTCTTGAAAAGTGCTGGAAACTGTTGGGAGCAACGTTAATTCAACTGAGTTAATTGATAAAACCCAATTTTCCTTCTTCATATACCAATCACTTGTTACTTCTCTACATGTCGATCCAGTGCGATCCTCTCAGCCTACAGTTGCTTTGCGGTATCCATACAGACCATACGGGTACAGTTATCATACAGACAAATCAAACCAGTTAAAAGGCTTTATACTAAACTTTATGTGTGTGTATTCTCAAAGAAAAGAGAATGTACCCTTTCAGGAGTTCAAAATAGATTTGTACAACAAACACAAATCTGTTATCAAAACAAAATAAGTTAGGGGCCGTCGACATATTCACAAGTTCCCCGTTAAGCCCCCCCTCCCCCTAAACGTCCAGTGGACGTTAAGCGGGGAACTTGTGAATATGTCGACGGCCCCTAACTTATTTTGTTTTGATAACAGATTTGTGTTTGTTGTACAAATCCTGAATGACCGAGTCAATTTACTGGTGCTCACCATCGCTTGCGGCATTCTCTTTGCAGCCGTATCGATTCTTCTAAAGGAAATAAATGATCATTCTCCTGCAAACTGAACAGATTTTGGATAAAAGGATTATTGGTTTTTGCCGTTCTCGCCGCCATTGTCGTCGTGGTTGCTAAAGCTTCCTTTTGTAACTACACCTTTTACGAAGGTAAAAGTGGCGATGCCCCTCTCCCTAGTCTCCCCTCGTTCGCGCGCCGGTTTTTACCTCCTTCCCGGCCCTACAATATTAACGCCTGGAACCGGCTAGACGTTCTAACCAACTGAGCAATTCGGAAGACTGGTAGCGAGCTACGTCATTAACTAGGTTCACATGTGACACTCGTCCTGCAGACTGCTAGGATCAACAATGTCTAAAGCGTCCTGTGCAGGGGTGGTGATTAATCCATTGACTCCTAGAGTTTTATTCATAGACGGTAGTTAAAAGCCACTAATACTGTTTTCTGACCGCTGTGGAGGCAAATTACAAGCAAACTGTCCACAACTTTGTTTGCAACTCGAAAACTAAGTTTCCTTTCCTTTCTGGGGAAAGTATATCGATTTTTGGTTTCGGGCCTGCACAGAAAGGAAAATTTCTCCTCGTTTTTTTCGTTCTTATTTTTTTTTCCTGTCACTGTTGACCTTTCACTGGACTTTATTTATGTTGTAAAAGTTTTCCGGAAAACGCCAAAGAAGGTGAAAGTTTTTAACCAGATGGGGCCTGTGGTAGGAAGATCAGATCAAATCTGACAGGTTTTTTGCTTGCAACTCTGGCCCAATTCACGAGATCTCTCTCATGATTATGAAAGGGTTAGTCGAGCAAGAGTGAAATCCATTCTTGTTCTAACAAGTGAATGTAGTAGACTTTATTTCATAAAACCTGCGTAAATTAGTTACATGCAACATAAAAATCATCATCAACAATAACCAAACGAAAATGCGTTTTCTCTTACAATAACAGAAAACTACCAATGTCTAACACGCAAATCTATAATAAACTTAAATATCACTAGAAATTAAAAGATAATACAAAAACAATATTTTACGACATTGATTTTATAAAGAATAGGAATGACACTAAAGATTGCCGCCCTCTACACAAAGGCAAAAAATTAATACTGTATAACGTGCAAAACAAATGCAGTGGAACAGGTTAACACGACCACAAAGGGGCGTGGTAAGGGTGGTGGGATTCAGGGTTTATTTTTTATGAAAGAAAGTGACTGCATGAGCTTTCATCGACCCCAGTAATGACCGTGTTTAAACGAGATAGTTCTATTCACGGGGTGGTTGTAGGACATTCCACGACAACCTGCTGTCAATTCAGGTTATTAATGCATTTTTACTAGTCTCAGCCCTGGCCAAGATTCAGTAACTTGCAGGGTAATAATAATATAAATATATATTTATATTGCGCAGATATCAACCAACAGAGTTTTTAGATGCGCATTACAACGACTAAAACAAAATGATTACTAAAACTACAGTTAATAAAACGTTACAAAGCTATTGATATAAAAGATGCACAGAAAATAATATATTGCAATCGAATGCATGTCTGTAGTTAAGAAATTGTCCAAAAATCTAATATAGGGTCAACATACACTTTGTCTAATATCCTTGTCAACTTACGAATATTTTTAGGTGAAGTGAAATTTTGAAATAAGCTTGTAGTGGATTTTTAGATAAAATAAAAAATCCCGACCCAGGGAAAATTAAAACCGTCTGGTTTCCATCGCTTCTGCAGCGTGCTATTCAGTAAACATCGTGCTTTATCTTATAAAAGTCATTGATGGCGGATTTCAAGAATTCGAAGTGATAACTGGACCGATAGCCCCCATAGTCGTATTCCCGCCTATTATGCCTCTGAGGCGTATAGGTCGCTCTGACTACTGAATCTAACATCAAATTACACTTATCACATTCTCTGATCTCTTGATCGTCGATGTTGAGACCAAAATTTAGCTTACCGTCGGTTACATGATGTGCACACCATTTCACAAACTTGCTGGACTTATGCAACAGCCACATCAAACATTCTACCATTCCTATAAATTCTGGGTACAATTCATCAAGAAACGTTTCCAGCCGCTCAATCCTTTGCTCCAGGAAATGCCGCATGGTTTCTCGGTCAAGATCATCCAAATGAACAGTTTCAGATAGCGTCTTCAGCTTCATATTCTCGAGCAAATCGTCGCAAGCCTCGCGTACACTGTTTACATTGTACATCTCTGCCATCTTACGAAGCTTCATCACATTTGCTTTTGTCTGCGGTTGATTCTCGACGAACTTGATGCAAGAATCAAAGATATGTTTTACCTGGTACTCGTCACTTAACTTGAGAAGATGCTCCACGTTCACGACTATGAAATGGAACAGAAAAGTGAATCAAAAATAGAATTTGGTTGACTTTTTTTTTCAATCGTAGTCGTACGTAGTTTATTAAAAGGTAAGCCACTGGTTATGTTTGTCAGAGCCTTATGCGTAAAAACAGTTTCTATAGCATGACGCTTTGGCTTCGTGGAGTACTCTTCTCACGATGCTAGACCATGGTAAGGTACATCTCCGGCATTTTACTGTCTATGGCGCCATGGTATAATGGTTTGGTAGTTAATTGTTAGCGCTTTGATCAGCACTTTCAATCTGACAATTTGGTGGTTTAAAACCTGATCGTGGCCGCCGTGCATTTCCCAAGACAAGAAACGTCCGTCCATGTTATCTCTCTCCACCTAACGTATATAAATGGGTAACCTTACGATGGACTAGCATCCCATCCAGAGAGAAGTAGCAAGAAGTTGCTTCGATGCTACAGTAACCGGGTCAATCTCTGGCTGTGTGTGCCGCCTTACCTAAATGCTTCTTTAACGTAAAGAGCTTGTGTGGGGACATGTCTGGTTAAAATATTAATCCATGTGAGCCACGCCCATCAAACGAGATTCTGGTTTCTTTTTGGCTGTTTTTTTAAAATTTTCCGATGAGCGCCCTCCTTATTTTTACATGGTAGTCCCCCACCCCGGAGGCAGACGACAGAGAAAGTAGCATTTTTGAAGGGACTACCCTCAACTGAACAGTCACATATGAAAGATTAATTAATAGCTATTACTCATATATACGCCCCGATTCAAACCGCGAACTCTTTCGAATTACATTGAAAAACCCTTACTGGTGATTTCCACCGGCTCTTGGTTGTGTTGAAAGTAAATTCGCTTCAGAAAGTCCAACATTTCATTTGCTTTCTTCTCAGGTAGCGGGATCTCGCTGGAAGTGGCTTCTTTGAACTGTGATTTGAACATGGCTTTGAACACTGGCGAGTTCATACTCAGTATCAGGCGATGAACGTGAAACTTCTCATCTTCCACCACAAGAATCAAGTCACTATCTTCCCACGGCTCAGAGAACCTATGCTTGGGTTTTTGTATTTCGTCGCTTCCTGGAAACAAAGTCGAAACAGAGAATAAAATAATGGTTTGCTGGGACCAACTTGGCACATCTAATTTAACACTTTAATTTTGTGCCTTTTCATTCATGTTTAACCTCAAACTTACACTCAAACTTATAACCCCCCACCCCCCATGTAGCATCCATCTCCTTCTTTATTGTATGTGTCCGGGGTAAAATTCGCCATGTCATCAAGACCTATAAACATTTGAAAACATACTTGCTAGTATCTTACTACCTGAAAAAATACGGGTAAAATGTTCCACCCCCACCAATTAGTTTGCGCGCGCAGACGTCTCAAATTTCCTTCCTACGTCGGAAAGGAAGTAGGAGACGTGTGTGCGCAAGCTACCCACAACAGATTATTATAGCCTCTTGCTACCCACCAATCGTCAAAATCGAGAATTTCACCCCCTTCCAGGGCATCAAGTGACAAATGACATTCAGGAAATAGGAAAAAGGAAAAACAGTAGCCTGGCAATAAATAGGAATTCTCATCCCAAAATACACCCTGGATCCAGAGGTCCGTTCTCTGAATATCAGGAGTGAAAATAACCGCATAAACGGTTGCGCCACGTTGTCGCGGCTTCGCCGCTCAAACTCGCCGATTTTCACTATAAAACTCTCTGACACCCAGGGTACCCAAACAGATGAAAAACAGAAAGCTTTCTTTAATTTTATCCTGTTAACACACCCAATAACTTACCTACTACCCACACCTACCCACTTCAAAACGGCAGCTGCACATGCATGCCAATAAACTTCCCACAATCCCTTGCAGGCTGCCAAAAGCACAGAGAAAGTCTGGGCAAAATTTTAAGAAGAAATGCATTCAAAAGGCTTCTTCTTTTAACATAAAGGTTTCAGTTTTTTTTTTACAATTTATAAAATTGATTGATGATTTTATTTCAAATATTTCAAAATGTTTCCGTGCACCAAGTAAAACCCTAAAAAACAGGGAAAAACAGGAATTTCTTGAAAAAATGGAGAAAATAGCAAGCAGGCCAAAAAATAGGTAGAGACTTTCACTTTAAAGCCGATTACCTCCCCGACAGGCTTTTTCCTCGTGATCAGATCTGATCAAAAGAACTTGTGACATACGGGGGTTTTAAGTCGCTAATACCTCATCCCCAAGAACACATGAAAAATTTCCGCCCGTGCTCGTCTTTTCCTATCGAAATGATCAAATAACTTTCCCTTGGAGCTCGCTCCAGGTTTTCGATAGTGTATAGTCAATGTATAGAAACTCTAGCTTCTGATTGCTGCGCGCACAGGGCAGCCATCTGTTCTGATACTCGACCTTGCAAGACTGATGGAACGGTAGGTTTGTTAGCAGTACCCAGTCCCCTCCGCGTGAATGTAATTCGTGTCTGTCTGCGTGAATGTAAGTCATGTAAGCATGGTGTTGTGCTGGATTACTGAGTAATGGAAAGAAAAAGTCCTTTAAGAAGATTTTTATGCCTTTAAAGAGGTAGTAAGAGAGCTGGGAGCGATTGCAGAATACCTGGCTTAACTGCAACAGCATAAATCTACTGCTACCGATCAAGTGGTTGACTGTGAATTTAGGCAAGTACTAGTATGAACTGCTACCGCGGTCCGCGGTCCCGAAGTGGTTGGTTGTGAATTTAGGCAAGTACTAAAATCAACTGCTACCGCGGTCCGCGGTCCCGAAGTGGCTGACTGTGAATTTAGGCAAGTACTAAAATGAAGTGCTACCGCGGTCCGCGGTCCCGAAGTGTTTTGTGAATTTAGGCAAAATGAACTGCTACCGCGGTCCGTGGTCCCGAAGTGTTTGACTGTGAATGTAGGTTGAGAATGTATGTTTTTAAAACGATGAATGCTCGCCGTTTTATATTTTTCCACCGTTCTATGTTTTTCGCTTGACACGTTTAAAGAACGAGAAATACACACAATGCTTTTGTTTCGTTGTGGAGGTCAGTTACAGTTGTTATGTAAATAATGGACTGCGGACCGCGGTAGCGTCTTGATTTTAGTCGCTGAAAATGGGCCGGGTATTCTGCAATTGAAAAATTTCCTCGATGCGATAACTTATAACGCGTTTTGTTTTTGAGAGTAATTTAACAGATATTTGAATAAAACTTTAAACTGAGAGAATTTGCTGTCCTTTTTCCTGTGTTTGTTATTTCAATAATTGGTTGGATTTGCATTTCGCAGCTCTAATTTCCCTCGCATTGCAAAATCCAAAATGTCTGCGTAATTTTTCATATTTTGACTTTCAAGTTAGTTTTTCAGGCTATTTTCAGGTTATTTTTCATACGAAACTGATATTCGAAAATCGTTCACACTAATTATTCTAGACTGAAGAGATGTTGTTTTTTCAAGTCTCTGTTTGCTCTTATTCTTGTGCGCATTGCCAGGTTTATTATCGTTCCTCGATTCGCGTTGATTTGTTTAAAAACTGAGAAATCGCGCAGGAGTGAATGAGGCAGCACTTCACTTCCAAATATGGAACCACTAGTAGTAACAATAAACAGCTTGGAAAGCCATCGTATGTTCCTAAATCGAGCTACGCTCACCGCCATCTAATAACAAGAATTAAAAATTGTTATTTTAGCTTGCTGTTTGATGTTAAAACTTACCCGATTGTCCATCGCTTTCGTTTGCTTCAATTGATTCATCCTTGCTGCTTTCACTCGCTTCAATTGCTTGTTCCTCGCCAGGAAGGGATATGCCAAAGATAGACGCCATCTAGACAGCTTGATAATAGCTTATGACAATTTAAGTAGTCGGTAGGATTTTTAGCCAAAGTACCGAACTGTTTTCTCAAATTAAAAGTGTGGAACAGAGGAAAGACCGTACCAAAGTCAGACGATTGTTTAAAAGCAATCGATTCCGCCCAGAAAGCTGAATATGATACACGAAGAAGTTCCGAGAAATATCATTAAAATTTAATATACCAACCTCGTCCCCGGGCCCTTCTCTGCTTTTTAAATAAGCAGAGAAGGCTCTGGGGACGAGGTTGGCTCACTTCCCGTTTTGCGTGACGACGACGGCAGAGCATAACATAAAAAAGTAAAACAACTCAGAGAAACAAAAAAGCAAAATAAACCGAAGGAAGCATTTAAAATATCCCCCAATCGAAAATACGCTCCGCTGTCCGTGATTACGCAATCTAAACGGGTAATAATCGCGTGTTACGCAAAATTTAAATAAAATTACAGGTTCACCATCCTAGTAGTCGATGACAATTTTTGTAGTCGGTAGAACTTTCGTCTGTTCCTTTCAGCCATGGAACAGACGATTCTTGGCTTATGTCAGATCAAAATTCAGAAGCATTTTATGAAACGACATTTCGATTCCAAATACAATTCAATCGAAAGATTTACAGAGAATAGATCACAGGGTATCTGCAGGGGTAGTGTGTACGATTGAAAGGATGAGACATATAAATTCTGATTGGAATAACGTGGGAGAGTGGGAGAGGGGGCTCTCAGTAATGAAGTTTGTCATTGTAATATTACAAGCTAATACAGAATTGATATTTGTAGGCATTTGCTTGTTAAAAGAATTTTTGCCAAATCACAGGTAGCCCAAGCTCAAGTGATGTTTACAGGTAACTGTTGCGTAATAGCGAATTTATAAGGATTTGTATGGAGAAAATTCACTTCACAATTTTAGTTCAACTGTCTCTTCCTCCCAGAGGAAGAGACAGTTGAACTAAAACTCGCTGGAATCGCTTCGAATCGACCCCAAAACCACTCAAGACACTAGTAAACACACAAATAACTTCAGGTGAGCCAGTATTATTCAAATATCTTTCCTAATTTTACGCTCAAATTCGAAGTGAATTTTCTCCATACAAATCCTAATAAATTTGCTATTACGCAACAGTTACCTGTAAACATCACTTAAGCTTGGGCTACCTGTGATTTAAGTAGTTTAATTTGCACCTTTAATTAAAAAAAGGAGATATCCTTACCTCTAAGTTTCTCTACCACTTAGCCTATTAACCGTTTGAAGGCAACATTGCTGCCTGCTAAGTACAGAAGTAGCTGGATGCATTGTCAGAGCTTATCAGGAAAAGCCATGACATGCATTCGTTTATTCTCTTTCAATTACCATCACGTGGCATTTGCTGCTTGACAAATTAATTTCAGTAGAACGACGTCAGCTCTTGGTCGAGTTCCTTTAATTTGATGTCGTAAGGATGGGCTGTTGTCAGCTGCTGTTAAACGGTATGCGTGAGGGGCTAAACTGAACTGTAAGGTTTGACTGTAAGGTTTGACTGTAAAGTTTGACTGTGAGGTCCGACTGTAAGGTTTGATTAATGGTTTGACTGTAAGGTCTGACTGTAAGGTCTGACTGTAAGGTTTGACCCTAAGGTTTGACTGTAAGGTTTGACTGTGAGGTCCGACTGTAACGTTTGACTGTAAGGTTTGACTGTAAGGTCTGACTGTAAGGTTTAACTGTAAGGTTTAACTGTAAGGTCTGACTGTAAGGTTTAACTGTTTAAATTTGACTGTAAGGTTTAACTGTAAGGTTTGACTGTAAGGTCTGACTGTAAGGTCTGACTGTAAGGTTTAACTGTAAGGTTTGACTGTAAGGTCTGACTGTAAGAGCCCCTTGCAGCTCTTAGCTGCAAGGGGCTCTGAATAAACAAATCTATCTATCTATCTATCTATATCTACCTATCTATCTATCTATAAGGTTTGACTGTAAGGTCTGACTGTAAGGTTTGACTGTAAGGTCTGACTGTAAGGTTTGACTGTAAGGTCTGACTGTAAGGTTTGACTGTAAGGTTTGACTGTAAGGTCTGACTGTAAGGTCTGACTGTAAGGTTTGACTGTAAGGTCTGACTGTAAGGTCTGACTGTAAGGTTTGACTGTAAGGTTTGACTGTAAGGTCTGACTGTAAGGTTTGACTGTAAGGTCTGACTGTAAGGTCTGACTGTAAGGTTTGACTGTATGGTCTGACTGTAAGGTTTAACTGTAAGGTTTGACTGTAAGAAAATGACGCCACCTTGTTGAAATCAATATTAATAAAAATTAAACCAATTTCGCGTTTCTACATTTATTACATTCAAATTTAATTAAGTATATTCATCATTATATATAAGTTGTGCCTTGTAAAGGCTATGTAACAGAAATTCGAGTACATGTTCAGTTAACGTGGCTCATTTTAGGCATTTTATTTTGCTATCCACGGTAAATTAATATTCGGCTTTGTTTCACATAGCTGACTCTGGTGTTTTCATCATCCTATATATATATATATATATATATATATATATATATATATATATATATATATATATATATATATAGGATGATGAAAACACCAGAGTCGGCTATGTGAAACAAAGCCGAATATATATATTTGCTGCCGCGCGAGCGAGCCTGAAGCGAGCGAGCAAAGGCAGCAGACCTAATCAGCACAGGGACAACAATTTTCGATTTCTACCCACAATGCATCTGTTTTTTACCACAATGCCTTGCACACCCATTGCCTTTATATATCTGCTGCGTTCGTGCTGCTAAGTTCCATCCATCATAATGCTTTGTTACGAATGCGTTACGTAACAAGAACAAAGTGAATCCAGCGATAACAATAACTAATTTGTTGTAAACGAATATAAACAACAACAAGCTTAAAGATGTTTCGTATTTGGAGTCTTATCGATCTAACAGGATTTTTCAACCGAGACATGCGTTTTGATAGTTATCTACCTTGAAATAATTAAATTTATCTTCCATGTCTGTGGTCACGATGGGCGAGTGGTTTGACGCGCAGCATGACAGTCGGATGGTCCGGTTCAAGCCTCGCTCAGGACCTCCTTTTTTAGCATTTCTTATTCATGGGTTGGCTCTTAGGAGCCTTTGTTTAAGGTGGCTGAACACAGTTTGCGCGCGCTCTTCAATTTCAGCTGCTTACGTGAGTCAGCGCGCGCAGAGTTTTGAGAAAAAAACAATTCAAAGGGGACAGACCGCAAATAAATGTGGCTACTAAATATATCTGAATTTCGTAACTGTTCATCAGTAGGATGCCCAAAATGCGTGCAATTCCACAATTGGTTTCGGCTCCATTAAATCCTATACCAATTGCAGAACATTTTAGGAGGAGCCACCCACAGTGTGAGCACAGTTACTGACAAGACATATCAGTTAGGAAAACAACGCAAAATAAATGTAGTACGTTAAATAACGAACTAAGCACACACGCCAACTAAACAAGCTAAGCACGCGCACGACTCAAGGAAAATTGCGCGCGCGCGCACTTGCATTAACCTAAATAGAAGCAATATAGAAATTAAATAGGGGCGCTAGAATAATACAAAGGATCTGAAATAACAAAGGATACGGCGGTGTTTCTCAATTCTGGATTGCTAGTTTAATTTCTCGTAGTGTAGTGCCATATTTCTCAATGATAGCACTGTGGCGTTTGAAGAATTTAGTAAATGATTTACGAAGGAGTGAAGATTTGAACCCTTGGTGAAGGAGACGTGATGAAAGTCGGCGAAGTCTATGCATAAAATCTAACTTCGATGTGCAAATTCTAGCATATCTTACCAATTGAGATATATAAACACCATAAGCCGGATTGGCTGGAATGTTGCTGTCCATATGAGGGAAATTGACAATCCGAAATGAGAAGTCATCCCTCTTGTCGTAGACACTGAGATGGAAAGGTGTGTTGCTGTCACCATTCTTGATTCTCGTGTCCAGATAACACACCTCATTTGATGTTAAGGTAGTGTTCTTTAGTTCCAGGTCCGACGGATAAATGTCGCTGATGTAATTTCCAAAATTTTCATTGTTAACGCTCAATAAATCGTCGATATAACGAAAGGTGTTGCTAAATTGGACAGCTATGGTCATATCTTGCTTCATTGTTCTTAGCATGAAGTCATACTCGAAGGTGTGGAGGAACAGATCAGCCAACAAAGGTGCGCTGTTAGTGCCCATAGGTATGCCAATAATTTGCCGAAAAACTGTGTTTCCGAAGCGGACGTAGATATTGTCGATAAGAAAGTCAATAGCGAGGCACAGTTCCCTACAGGAGAAGTAAGTGTACTTCGTAGATTTCCTATCATTAGCCCAGAATGTGTGGAAATTATTGGCGCCTATTCAGCGATCATTTTATTTTGCTCAGTGTGTACCGCGAAAGTGTTGTTTTTCGTCATAAAATCAAACAATTTTTTGTTCGTTGAAGTGCTTGTTGAATCAATAGATAAAATATAGAACCATGGAGGAAATACACTGCCTTTTTTGGTCGTTTTTGTCTTCGGATCGAGAACCCAGTCAAATGCAACGCATGCGTAGTTGCCGACTTTCCCCGGAAACGTGCTGATTTTTACGGAACAACTTATTAGAATTTCACTAAATTTGGCACAATAATAGTTCCGAATATGCTGAACTCACCTGCCATCAAAAATTTGAAATCTAACAAACGAGATTTTTACAAAACGCAAACATATTAAACCACAAATTACGGAAGATCCCTCTGTGAAAATTACATGAGACCAGTGTTAACATGCAAATATGTTTAAGAGTTTACTGGAGAAAAATGATAAACAAAATCTAATGACTAGATTTTCTGAAAATAAACGAAACCAAATATTGCAGGCTGATTTACAATCCACCGTGTTGCCATGGCAACACCCTAAAAGCTCAACAAAAATATCAAAATATATAGCTTGCTGCTTAATCGTATGCCTCACCAATTTTGGGCGCCCAGACCTCAGTGGTTTTAATATGACAATGAATGACGCATAGGTTCAGTGAAACTGTGTTCAGCCACCTTAATACTTGTAACAGCTCGATCAACATATTGAGAAAACCTCAATGCACAACCTTCATTGATAAATAAACCAACAAATTGTTTCCAACCAAACAAAAAAGACTAATGAGAAAATCATTTCTGTAATTGTTCAGTTAATTTTATGTTGCTGTTTATGTTACGTTATTTACAATCATAGCCAAATAAACTTATAGTTTCATTGCCCGATTGTAATTGTTTGTTAGATAGACGACATCTGGGCAGCACTCCTCTAACTATTAGGTATACTAGTTATATATATATATATATATATACAAACTGCTTTGCGCTATAGTTAGTTACCTAGTTACCTAGAAAGTCTAAACCTGACAGTAATGATAGTAGTCTTGCTTTATTCCCTGTGGGCGCCAGAGAGAGAGAGCTCTCTCGCCGGCGCCCACAAACTCCTGCAAACAGACAGGGGGTAGTGTAAGAAAGCGGCTGACACTTCACACTACAACGGGAGGACACAGCTGTTTTATCGATTGAACACCGAGGGGACCTTTATTTAAATCTCGGCCTCGTGGACCCGGCGTTTATTCGAATGATCACATATTTTACGTCATTTATTCCTGAATTTCCTGATTCTAAAGCTGAATTGATCAAAATGTTCCTAAACTCTTCATGGAAACAAGAATGTGAAGTCTAAATTAAGAGAATGGATAGTCAAATCTTTCACCTTGAACTTGGTGATTTATTTCACAGTCATGGAACCACCTAGTTACATATAAACGGCGGGCCTCAAATTTAACCCATTGACACCTGAACCTACCGAAACCGCCCGTACAAGACTCCCCTGCTTTAAAAAATTGCAACTTTCTCAATCGTGCGAACATTGCCTTAACTAGCAGTTGTGAGCATTGACTAGAAATAGATACCCAATAAACACAAAAAAGTTTTTTGTGTTTTTGATTTTTGCAGAATGGCAGCGTTTGAATTTGGACAATAACAAAAATGACCGTTTTTAACGTCACAGAAGAGCATCAAAAATCACGTTTTTGCCTTTAGTTTTTTATTCAAATCATCGTGGCAAACACAAAAGTCAACATTCACAGCAAAATGCAGTCCTAGTCCTAGCTAAGCAGCGAATTTTTTTGCTCTTATTCGTTGCTCGGGCCGAGCTACAGCCTCTCGTTCTAGTGCATACTGACAAAAAGATCAGAATAGTGTAAGCTTCGAACCCGAGTCGTTTGCTTCATACCTAATATCCTTATCCACTATACCAACGAGGACTAGCTGCCGGGAGATGTAATTTTTAACATATTTATAGAGTTACCCATAAGGGAAAGTTAATTTAATATGACAACAAGGGGGGGATGAAGATAGAATTTTTTAGACACCCGAAGGGGGGGGGGGGGGGGTGGTGGGGGCTCTGAAAAAATTGTTGGGTGAGGGGCTAGGAGGGGGGGGTCCGAAATTTTTTCGACTACCAAGGAGGAGGGGGGGGGGCTCCTAAAGAATTGAACCGCTAGCGTGGGGGGCTCTTAAAATTTCAAGCTTCGAGATTCAATATCTTCATCCCACCCCCCTTGTCATAATAAATGAACTTTCCCTAACAATAAATAAAAGCTAACGGTTTTCAAATCAGTGCTTAACCCTAAACACTCATCATCATCATCATCATCATCATCATCATCATCATCATAGCTTTATTTAAAAACACGGTATCCCATCATTAATTACAAAATGCTCTTCCAGAGAGCCGTGTATACTAAATATTCTCTATAAATACCTAAACATGTTAAAAATTTCTAATTAAAATTACAATACTAATGAATTTTTCTATGATTACCTATAAGATTAAAACTACTATAAGGCGGCTTGAAAGGATGCGATAGATGGCTCAGCTTTGGTTTCATTTGATAGGCCATTCCAAAGAACAGTGCCCCGATAGTTAAAGCTACACTTTCCCGCTTACTTTCGGGGTCTATGAACAAACAAATTATTCAAGTTGTTTCTCAGTTTATAAGAATGAACATTCGTTATTGGTCAAAAAAGATTTTTTAGACCCTTAGAAGAAAAATTATTTTTAGCTTTATAGACACTAACCGCTAATTGCTTTGAGCGCCTACGTTCAAGAGTGTCCCAGCCAAGGTCTTCCAAAATATCAGCAGACCGAATGTCATAATTAGAGTAGGTAATTATTCTTGCTGCCCTATTTTGCAATTTCTGGAGTCTGTCAGCCAGGCATTTACCCATACAGCCCCACACCTCGCTGCAATAATCTAGATAAGGCAGTATAAGTGCTTCATACATCATTTGTAGTGTTGATGTCGGTACGAGATCACGAATTCGTTTAAGTGCTCCAAGACCAGCGGAAACTTTCTTGGTAATGGCATCAACTTGTACATGCCAACTTAAAGTCTCGTCAATTTCAACCCCAAGATATCTATGAGACTTCACTCTTTTTAGTGGTATTTCATTCATGTTGATCTCAAAATCATGTTCCATATGTGATTTAAGTTATAGTGACTAGCTATAATGAGATACTTAGATCAATGCTAAACCCCAAAGCGCTTCTCTTTGCTTAACCGGAGCTCTGTTCTCTCAGTTCTCCGGGTTCTCTGGCCAATAAATGGGGTTCTGTTCTCGTGTACGTCAGAACTAAGGTATAACGATAAAAATACTAGGTTGTGTAAAACCTCATAAGGTGTCCAAGGTCAGTTTGAGAGATGAAAACGAGTGTTAACCTCGAGTGTTATTTAATACCCGACCTTGTCGACCTGACGTTTATTTAAACCCGGCATTTATTTGGGGCCCGGCGTTTAAATGAGAAAATACGGTACCCAGACGACTCTAATCATTACATAACTTAATTTATATTGCCGAACAGCCCACGGCTTAAGCCCAGCAAACTGGGAGCTGGAACGGCACCAAAAGCAGAGCCGGTGATTGGCATGCTGATTACATTGTTTAAATCCTGAAGAAGTGAGATTAAATTGTGATCAAAGTGGCAACTACCACCATAAAAATATTTATAAAAGAATTGATTAGACTCACTTGTAAACTGAGATGATGAGGAAACCAACTCTGTAATCATTACTCTACAAACCGAACAACTTCTGATCCGCTGAAGAAGATCCGTATTTGTTTGACTTAATTGCTCTCGAGATGTTACAGATGTTTTTGTGAAATGCTGAGGACAACGAGTTATACTTGAAGGAGATGATTGCAGTTTTAAGCTTAAACAATACTCTACTAACCCAACCAGCTGAGGATAAACATCCTTAATAAACTTTTCTAATCGTCCAGTTCTTTTAACGAAAATACTTTCCAAGCTATCTCGATTCAAATTCTTGAAATCACTCTTTCCTGTGATACTTGCAAGCTGCATGTCTTTCATCAGGATTTCGCATCCTCTACGGACACTATCCAGTCTGTCATCTTCTCTTGCTATCACTGTGTCCGTTGCCAGAAAAAGAATCTTCACCGCATTTTCTTTAGACTTTGGCACATCTTGGAGGCTCTTCACGCAAAGGTCAAGCACACCCTTTGTCTGGTACTCGTCGGCCAACTTCAAAAGATGACTCATCTTGTTCACTGGTTCAAGTAATTAAGAAAAGAATAAACAGATCAAGACAAAACAAGAAAATATTTGTAAATGGGTACAGCATCATAATCGAGAGGCTGCAAGTTGTTGGTGTAAGACCGATGCCAGTGATCAGGATGTGGGGTTCAGTCAATTTTCAAACTTAAGTTCAAGAAAACAAACTTTGTTTGAAGGGAAGGGCCTGGGAAAGGGTTCAGAGACACCTTAAATTTTCGAAAAATTTAGGTGGCTCTGAAGCCCTTCCAAGAATGTTTTTAAATTTTGCAAAAAGCTGTATCTTTACATGCCAATTACAATTCAATAATGGATCAAAAGCTCTAAGAGCCATCTCGTGAATACGAAAGGTTAATTTTAGTTATTCTTGATGTTTTGTAAGTAAGTTTCAAGCTTTTGATAATCGTAATAACAAATAGCCTGCGAGCAGGCTCACTTGTTTGGGGTATCGCGCGAGTATCTTGGCGGCGGAGCCGGCGAATTTGCCGCTCGCATAGCACTCGCGCGCAAAACCCAAATAGTAGAGCCTGCTCGCAGGCTAAATAACAAATGACTTTCAGCGGCGTCACTGCGGTAAATAACTTAAATGACAATTTAAACGATGAAAACATCTAAGCGTGGCTTAAATGTGCATTGTGTGAAACCGGATGACGTAATACACTAGGGAATTACCAATAAAGGTTCTAAATACAGCCGAGTGAGCGCGAGCGATGACAGCGATCGAGCGACATTTTCCCCTAAATGCTACAAAATCCATTCGAAGTCCACAGATCGGTTTCAATTTTTCATACTGAGTTTGAAGTCAAAGAATTGACAAGTGAACAGATTTAAAACGACCAAAACACCTTAGCGTGACATAAATATGCATTGTGTGAAACGAGACTGTCTAGGCAACTGAATGACGTAATACACTGGGGGAATTAAAAAAAGTTTACATTCCAGTGAGTGTCGAGTGCTAATTTGCATATCCGTGTACCCACGCTATATCTCGTTCAACGCTTCTCGTATTCACGAGATGAGGGCGCGTCAAGGCTCTTTTTCTAGTTTAATACAAGCACTACTACTTTTGTAACCTGTTACATCATAAAAGAGACCATAATTTGTTCACTTATGACTGGGCACTTGTTTGATACCGATTGTAGCATCAACTGATAAACAATGGTAGTTTATACAATGAACTGAATACTACGCGCTCTGTGATTGGTCGTTGCCTAAAACTGTTTCTTTGTTTTGTCCAACATGGCGCACAGTTTTGAAAATTTTTGCGAGATTATGCAAGTGAAAGCCTCGAAAAATGTTTAGTAGGAGCTGTTTACGAGCAAGAAAAAGAAGAAACCAAGACGAAAAGTGTTCTTGGCGACTTGAAAAATACCTAAACTGGAACAAATCTTCGAACAGTCGAGCGCTACGAGACAAGTTCGTAATTTTACTCTTTTTACTTTTCTGTTCATTGTATAAAACGAATAGATTCCATAATGACACCTGCGGCTCGTGTGCCACTTTTTTGTTCTTACCACATTTTGATGTCATCTGTGATCTATAACTGAACAGACACACGGCCAAATGGAATCTATTTGTTAAATTGATCCATCACTGCATAATTGATGAAAAATGCTGAGAGTTATGTGGGCCACCATAAATGCAGCAAAATGCAAATTCCTCGTAACATTTAAGTGGGAACCAACTGAACACGACCGCGCAAGATTCAGCGTCGAAGCGTTGAACTATTTGCCCGATCTAGTTTCTCAACTGATTCTACCAATTGCAAAAGTAGTGCAGTTACATAATATGGTCAGATTTTGGCAACGATAGTGTACAATCAACATCTGAGGATCGCAAGGCATCATAATCTACATGGATCTGTATAGATCTACTGGTACGTAACGGTCGACTTCAACCCATATCATATATCTTTCCTCTTCAAGCCTTTCACCCCAATTATTTTGTTGACAATGTATTCCATTTTATGACGTATAGAGTTGAACTTTGTTACGGAACATTTTTTGGTAAAAAGGTAGATTTCAGTTAATTTTGAAACAGCATAATCTTCCATAATCGTAAGCTAGTTGTATAGGTGTTATGCACCTGCTCTTAGAACAAAGCCTTCGAATAAGAAATGAGCTCTAAGCTGTAAGCCGGGTTTTAAGGGCGTGAAAAGTAATATCATTAGAATTTCCCCTGTTTGTTCAGCTTACGTAAGTCAAACTGCGTTGTCGAAACACTATTGGCTACACCTCGTTTATGACAATTGTCCGTTTACTGAGTAACTTCGAGTTCTGCCTGTAAGTGAGTGAGTCAAGAACACCATTAAACACCATGTTCCTTGATGATGTGTTGGTCCACTTGGTATAAAAGATCCCGGAGGGTAGCAGGGTACCTCTCGCTCAGCCATGGAGCTAAATCCCCCAAAAGCCTAGCTGTTACACTTTCCCTTACTCGTCAATATGTTCTGCTGGTTCCCATATTACATGGTCATGTAATTTCAGTTATCTTTAAGGCACCTTTTTTTACCTCACTTACAATTAATTCCTTCTGTTTCCTTCAGGTAAAGCATTTTAAGGAAATCCAAAACCTCATTTGCTTTCTTTCCTGGCAACGGGACTTCTTTGGCTGTTGCCTCTTTAAACTGAGAATTCAGCATGGCTTTGAACACCGGCGAGTGAAGACTTAGTATCTGTCGATGGACATGAAACTTCTCATCGCCCACCACAAGAATCAAGTCACTGTCTTCCCACGGCTCAAAGAAAGGATGCTTCTCAACTTCTTCTGTTTCCTGTGGCTGTTCATTAGTACCTGGTGAAAGTAACATGCACGAAATTCACTGTCATATTGCAGCCAGTCTTTGTCGACTGTAGCATTTTATTGCAACACTGAAAAGGAGCATCACATATGGCTTGACTTCCGAAAATAACGTCGCCTCAAGGCAGTGTTCAAAATTTGTATCGACGCGCGTTCCGGCAGCAAATTTCTCGTCAGAAATGGAGCCAGAGTTCTTTAAGGTCGAAAACACGAGGATGTCAAATGCCCCCGTGGTACACTGAGAGTAGGCTCGATAGTAGTAATGTGGAGTGGTTCATACGGGCGTGGTCAATGCTGGTTAATAGATTCAAGATGGCGCCAAAGCGCATTGAGGGGTGGATAATGATTCAAGATGGCACCTTCTGGTTAATAGATTCAAGATGGCGTCAAAGTGCACTGAGGGATGGATAATGATTCAAGATGGCCGCTTGCGAGCTGTAAAATAGCAACGAATGTGTGATTGAAAACGAGCCATGCATTGGGACCCACGTAAGCCGGGCATGCCTGGCAAGTGCCATTGCGCAATATCACGCACGCATGGGAACGAGGTCAACAACGTCACACATACAATTAAAAATTCACAAAATTTATTTTCTGAAAAAATAAAACCTGATTTACACGCGGGTGTGTGTGAGGGTCCTAGTGACCACTCGTTCCAGACTCTTTTTACAAATCCAACAAATTGCTGATGTTCAATTCATCTTCTTCTTTGTATCCATATGGTTATGTGGCAAGGGTCAGCGGATCCAATACTCTTTTTGTGTAAACCAACTGGTACCTTTTGAACTCTGGAAAGGTGAAGAGATGATAATGTTTGGCATCCCGGTGTATCTGGAAGCTCTTGATGACTTGAATTTGGCGCGTATTCTTCAGTGGTTTCTGCACCTCGTCGAGGACGTTTTGCCCCATGTGTCTTTTCACAAGTTCCTGGACTCAGACAAACATGACGTCAGATACGTGAGTCCACTCACTGAGCAAGAGGGGGACGTCAGCGTATCACTGAACCTGAACATATTCATTGCTTGCTTCACCACTTGTTGGGCCCGATTACACTTATACGAAGCCTTGGAGCTCTTGGGAGAACGCTGTCTGTATTATGACACGGACTCTGTCATTTTCATCAGTCGTCCCGGTGAAACCGACCCACCCCTCGGCGATTTTCTCGGAGAATTCAAAGATGAGCTCGACGCGGGAGACCACATCATCGAATTCGTATCGGGTCGTCCCAAGAACTACGGGTACCAGACCTTGCGAGTGCGAGGAAAAACTTGTTGCAAAGTTCGAGGTTTCAGCCTCAACATTGAAGGAGCGGCCCAGTTAAATTACCAAGTGATGAGGCAAAACGTCCTCGACGAGGTGCAGAAACCACTGAAGAACACGCGCCAAATTCAAGTCATCAAGAGCTTCCAGATACACCGGGATGCCAAACATTATCATCTCTTCACCTTTCCAGAGTTCAAAAGGTACCAGTTGGTTTACACAAAAAGAGTATTGGATCCGCTGACCTTTGCCACATACCCATATGGATACAAAGAAGAAGATGAATTGAACATCAGCAATTTGTTGGATTTGTAAAAAAGAGTCTGGAACGAGTGGTCACAAGGACCCTCACACACACCCGCGTATAAATCAGGTTTTATTTTTTCATAAAATAAATTTTGTGAATTTTTAATTGTATGTGTGACGTTGTTGACTTCGTTCCCATGCGTGCGTGATATTGCGCAATGGCACTTGCCAGGCATGCCCGGCTTACGTGGGTCCCAACACATGGCTCGTTTTCGACCACACATACGTTGTTATTTTACAGCTCGCAAGCGGCCATCTTGAAATCATTATCCATCCCTCAGTGCACTTTGACGCCATCTTGAATCTATTAACCAGAAGGTGCCATCTTGAATTCATTATCCACCCCTCAATGCGCTTTGGCGCCATCTTGAATCTATTAACCAGCACTGACCACGCCCGTATGAACCACTCCACATTACTGCTCTCGATGCCCACAGGCAGCCCAATCTCACGTCACGAGAAAGCGAAGGTTAATTTTTAGACGGGACGTGACCCTTCGATGAAAGCGGTATTGGGTTACACGGCGGCCGTTTTAAAAATTTGAGAGCTTTATAAAATACCCGACTTATGCCGGGGGGGGGGGGGGAGGGGAGGGGGGGATGGGCCTTACTGGAATTGACTGATGCATTATTTCCGTCAATTGCGATATCAAAAGCCTAAACGTCGGGTTTTCACATTTTTACTGGGCTACCCCCCGTAGGGGGAGACCAGTCTAGGTTTACGTTGAATTTCTCCTGTGTCACAAAATTTGAAAAAGTTGAAAAGTTGTTTTGACCCCGGGTCCGGGCAGGCAAAATAAACAAAGGATTCACGGCTTCAAGTGTCGGAAACACAAACCAGTTACAAAGATAAATTTAGCTATATCGTAAAGATTTTTATTCTTGGGCCATCGAAGTTTGATGAGAAATAGAACACAAACCGCGGTGATAAACATATTGAACTTATTCATTTTTGATAAAAACTTGACGTTTCGTATGCTACTACATACATTTTCAAAAGTGACCGTTAGTGTTAAAAAACGATACTAATATAGTAGTAAAAAGGGACTGGGACCGAGATTAAGTACAAAACTTAACAGTTGATCTATAAAAAGAAACAGCTAATTAATAAAGCATCAGCTTCTCGCTACTGACGTTTGCATTAAAAGCTGGCTTCAGTTCTTGTATAAACAATGTTTCTTTGATTTTACAGTGGAAATCAGTTTTGCCCGACGCTAAGATATCAAAATAATCCCACTTGATGTTGTGTCCAGTGGTGTTAACATGGTCAGCAATGGCTGATGTGCGGTCATCCTTAGCGAGGGCCTTAAAATGCTCAGTTTTTCTATCATGAAGCCGTCGTTTAGTTTTACCAATGTAAAATTCTTCACAATCCCAACAACTGGCTTTGTAAATAACTTTAGACTGTTGAGAACGATTTAAGCGGTCCTTGTACGGGAAGAAAGATTTGATGCGGCGAGTGTTTTGAAAAATAATTTTAAGGTTGACACGAGTAAAAATTGTATACACAAGATTTAAGACGTTTAGAGATTTGGTTGCTATGTAAACCTAAATAAGGTAGCAGGATAATAATATCTTTCTTAGGAACAGTGGAGACATGGTTGTTTGACTTGTTAATGTTTCTGTTTAAACAACCATGTCTCCACTGTTCCTAAGAAAGATATTATTATCCTGCTACCTTATTTAGGTTTACATAGCAACCAAATCTCTAAACGTCTTAAATCTTGTGTATACAATTTTTACTCTTGTGTCAACCTTAAAATTATTTTTCAAAACACTCGCCGCATCAAATCTTTCTTCCCGTACAAGGACCGCTTAAATCGTTCTCAACAGTCTAAAGTTATTTACAAAGCCAGTTGTTGGGATTGTGAAGAATTTTACATTGGTAAAACTAAACGACGGCTTCATGATAGAAAAACTGAGCATTTTAAGGCCCTCGCTAAGGATGACCGCACATCAGCCATTGCTGACCATGTTAACACCACTGGACACAACATCAAGTGGGATTATTTTGATATCTTAGCGTCGGGCAAAACTGATTTCCACTGTAAAATCAAAGAAACATTGTTTATACAAGAACTGAAGCCAGCTTTTAATGCAAACGTCAGTAGCGAGAAGCCGATGCTTTATTAATTAGCTGTTTCTTTTTATAGATCAACTGTTAAGTTTTGTACTTAATCTCGGTCCCAGTCCCTTTTTACTACTATATTAGTATCGTTTTTTAACACTAACGGTCACTTTTGAAAATGTATGTAGTAGCATACGAAACGTCAAGTTTTTATCAAAAATGAATAAGTTCAATATGTTTATCACCGCGGTTTGTGTTCTATTTCTCATTAAATTTAGCTAGATACAAGATACCTAAAACTAATAACAACCACCGGGAAATTCAGATAATTTTTATAGACCTTTTTTTTTTCATCAAGAGCGGTAAGTATATTAAACTGAATAGGTTTCGATTGTATAAATACATACGGGTAGCCCAGTTTACGCTCATAAAGCGTCTTGTAAGTTCCTAAATCGAGCTACACTCACCGCCATCTAATAACAAGAATTAAAAATTGTTATTTTAGCTTGCTGATTGATGTTAAAACTTACCCGATTCTCCATCGCTTCCGCTTGCTTCATTTGCTTCATCCTCATTGCTTCCACTCGTTTCCACTGCTTGGTTTTCGCCGGGAAGGGATATGCCCCCGGATATGCTAAAGTTAGACGCCATCTACGTAGGTAGCTTTTGACAATTTAAGTAGTCGGTAGGATTTTCAGCTAAAGTATCGAACAGTTTTCTCAAATTAACACTGTCGAACAGAGGAAAGACCGTACCAAGGACAGACGATCGTTTAAAATCGATCGATTCCCAGAAAGCTGACGTTCCGAGAAATATCATAAAAATTTAACATGCCCATGCATATCTTATTTCCCGTTTTGCGTGACCACCAGACCGAGTGGACAGAACATCACGCAATCTAAACTGGCAATAATCGCGTGTCACGCGAAATTTGAATGCAATCACAGGTTTACCATCCAGACATTTTTGCAGTCGGTAAAATTTTCGATAGGATTTTCGACTGTTCCTTTCAGCCAATGAACAGACGATTCTTGGTTTGCACTTACATCATAATCAAAATTCAGAAGCATTTTATGAAACAACATTTCGATTCCAAAATGTTTATGTAGTTGTAGAGAGTTAAAGATTTCACAAAACACGAGTTGAAGTATAAAAAAGGTAGGGAAAACTGCCATTAAAGTATTATAAAAAGGGCTTTCCAAAATATATCAAACAGACGCACGTAAAAGCTATATGAAAGGGGTACCAATGAAAGGTATATGAAAGCCAGGGGTAACATTTTCAATGAAATTAAGGTATATGAAAGGGCTACCTTTTCTGTCAAAAACGGTATATGAAAGGGTAAGGGTTTGGAACTTGGGGCAGAGCATCCCAAAACTTATTTGTTAACTTATTTGTTGAGTAATTACAGTCGGACCTCTATTAAGCGGCCACCCTCGGGACTTTGAAAACTGGCCGCTTAATAGAGGTTGGCCGTTTAATAGAGGTGCAATATAAATTGGATAGAAATGGCAGTCAACGTAATTTTATTGCCTCTATATAGAAAAAGGCTTGTTGAAAAGTGAACATATATGAAGATAAATGCAAAAATCATTGAAACAAAAAATTAAGTGCCCTGTGTTTGTGCATTTCAAGTCCGTGCAAAGTTCTAGCTCTAACACAGAGAGCGTGTAGTCGATAAGTACAGTATTTTTTGGTGTTGAGTAGGTACAGAAAAATATGCAAATCCATGTAACAAAACATCAATTTTCTTAGGCCTTTTTTGCAGCAATAGTCTGTAACAATTTTAGCTCAAAATATTTCACGGACGATTTATTTAAAATATTCCTTCACTGCTGTTTGCCGTTGTGGAGCTCGGAGTTGTAACGAGAAGATCAAGTCATTTGCCTTTCTGATAGATAGGGCAAGGTCCTGGTAACCGTGAAACTGGGCAAGTGGAGATTAAATTGCAGTTTTTATTGTTATCAGTTATCACCTTCATATTATCTGTCACCATTTCGTTTGAAAAGATTATTTGCTGGCCGCTTAATAGAGGTAAAAATACAGTAAACACTAACTTGCAACAGCAAAAAGGTGGCCGCGGCCGCTTAATGGAGTCCGCTTCGGGACTTTGGAAAGTGGCCGCTTAATGGAGGGTTGCCGCTTAATAGGCGGCCGCTTAATAGAGGTCCGACTGTATTAACTCATTTGTTGAGTACCCAGCCGGGTTCTTATTGCTTAGGCAGAAAAAATGAATGCAGTGTCTGCTGTCGTCGGAACTCCTGATGATCGTCTCTGCTGTTACTTCTATCCGCTGTGCATGGCTTCGGATTTCCTCTGCACCCTCATCCACGAACAGACTGTATGAAGTCAGCACATCAATTGCGGATCTGACCTCGAAAAATGACTGTCAAACACGCGATCTGTTCGTTGCACTTTGCTATAGCGTTAGTTTTAATTAAATCCGATTACACGATAAGAAGAGCTAATGGGATATTTCAATGGGCATCCATGGTGAGTTGCAACTGACCAGAATTCGAGTTCTGATCGGGGTAAATTTTGATCAAGGGAAACGAAATTTAGTTCGAGTTAGCGGGGAATTCGAGTCATCCGAGTTCGAGTTAACCGAGTAAAGATGACTGAAAAGTGGGGTCAAATCCAAGGGATATGGGACTTAATTCGAGTTTAATAGCGGGGGAGTTCGAGTTATCAGAGTTAAGCCAGTTTGGCTTACTGTACTTTGCGAAACGTCCGAGGGATTCCAAGTTCTACTGTACACTAACGCGGAGCGCATACAGAAACTCGCTAACTCTTGACAGGCAAGGCCCTTTTCGTGTACTGTCCAGACTGTCGTGAATTTCGATTCTCGCCATTTTTCAGTACCAGAAACAAAACAAGGATATCTGACATCTACTTTCGCTAGCTAAATCGAACTACGTTGAGTGAACGTTCACAGCCATTTTTAAATCACAAGGATTAAAAGTTATTTAAGCTTGTTGTTTGGTTTACAGTAAGAACACTATAATTATATCATCTAAGGTGATCCAGAGTGTCATGTATGCTTGTCACGTGACTAATCGAGGCCCAAACTGCAACCAATCCCCTGAATCTAACCCTTACACAAAGAACATTATAACCCTAACTTTAACCCATTATACCCAACAATCCTAATCCTAACACCAGCATAGGTTAAGCATAACCCTAGCTTTCACCAGGTGCATGGTGTCTTAATTCCTAGTCACGTGACATTTATTGTTCTCATTAATTAAGCTTGCGTATTTCGTGTCATAATTACAAGCAGAAGCTTACCTAAAGCGTGCAGCTTCCCCCTATATGTTCAGACCTATGCTAGGGATTATTAGAAGTCCCAACCGACCAATCAGAATCACGGGTTGATGTTTTGCCCTTATATGGAAGGAGGTTTTCAGCTCCACGCGCTCTGTTATGTACGGTGTTTACATATCTCAACTAGTGAGATATGCTAGAATTTGCACGTCCAAAGTTGACTTCATAGATAGACTCCGTGCAATTTCATTACGTCTCATTCAACAAGGCTTTGAAACCAATCTACTTCGGAAAATATTTAATAAATTCTCCAGTCGCCATGGTCTTATTGTAGAGAAGTATGGTACAGCCCTGCGTGAGATTAGCCTGCGTAGCAAGCGTTCCCGTACGAACGAATTTTTCCGCATTCTGGCCGCGCGAAAATTGGGGCGAGAGCAAAAAAATCGGCGGACGTCACCCCCGTCCGCCGATTTTTTTGCTCTCGCCCCAATTTTCGCGCGGCCAGAATGCGGAAAAATTCGTTCGTACGGGAACGCTTGCTACGCAGGCTAGCGTGAGATGAGATTAGCAATCCAGGCTTGAAATGCAACATCGTATCCTTACATTACGTATTTATTAGTAAGATTTGTATTTCAGTTGTATCTGGGCACATGTACGCGCGCGTTTTTATTTCTTTAATTTAATTATTTGTGAGCGTGTATTATTGGTGCATTATTTGTTTATTTGTTTATTTAATTTACGTGTGCAAATTAAATAAAATTAAATAAAATTGAAACCGCACTCTGGCTATTTTTATTCATACTGGCTATTTTTATTTATACGGGTAAGATATCATACAAACAATTTAAACAAACTTACTTAACAACCTGGTCTTAAAGAGAACAGAACATACTTGCAAGTTCAGGAAATATTTTGTGAATCCTTCATTCGAGAGGTAACGTGGACTCTGGGAACGAGATTGAGAACAGCCCAATTCGTATTAAATATATTTTTGTTTCCAATTGGTTATTATGATACTGAAGACTTTATGTAACTGTTCTCATTTCAGGCGAAATATCACTGATGAAACGAAGAAATAATAATATTCCTTTGCCAGGACAAAACCAAAGTCTCTTTATCTGAAATTTTAAAGAACTCTTACGGTCCTTAATTCTTACAATTATTTTCGTTACTGTGGAGACCCATCTGGCAGAAGCTACCATCTGACCTCAAACAACTGAACACTATAGCTTTCAAATAAAAGGATTAAACAGCACGTACTACTAAACAAAATGCGTGTTCTCTTGACGCCAGCTATTAACTAACAATGACTCCTTCTTTCTTCTTCTTACTAATGCGCGTATCATGGCACCTAGTCTAATAGAGTGATTTTACTTCATCTGTGAAATAGTTAGTAGAATAGTACGCACTTTTAGACTATAATTCCTTTGGGTTTTTTTTTTTGTTTAATTTTGACTATCACACACTAATTGTTAGACAGATGAAGTAAAATCACTCCAGCAGAAACGTAGCCTGAGAAAACAGACGTCATTTCGCGGCGCCACCACTGGGGCCTCCGCGAAACTGACGTCTGAGCAATGAGCGCCAAAATGCCGTACTTGTCACGCATTACCGCTTCTCAAACAACCCCAGCGGCACGCGTGCATCACGCGCGAACACAGGCTTGAAAAACAACATCTCCGTCTAGAATAATTAGTTTGAGTGATTTTTGAATTCAAAACATCAGTGGCGTTTCAAAAAAGCCTGATAAAATAACTTGAAAGTCAAAATATCAAAAATTATGGAGACATTTTGAATTTTGCGATGCAAATGAAATTTGAGCTGCAAAATATAAATCTGGTTTTGTTTGCAAAAGATCGCTTTCCAGACCAATTCTTGAATGACAAACACAAGAAAAAGGACAACAAATTCAAGCAGTCGAAAGTTTTATTCAAATATCTAATAATCAGATTACTTTCAAAAGCAAAACGCATTACATTATATTAACGCATCTAGGAAATTGTCCACGCAAGCGAATTTCTTGTACTGATCACTGAGGTATGCGGCCGAGCTTTCTAAATATTTCATAAAACTATTGACAACAAAGAAACGATCAATGACATCAATGAAATGTTTCTTACAAAGCAAATCCACGTTTAAAAATGTAATTTCCTTTGCGGTAGTTTTCCAAGAATACATGAAAATTCTTAGTAAAGTCTGCCGCTTCGAGTGTGATGCGAACGGAAACACAAACGGAAAGATATTCGAATCGACGAGCTGCGTTCCTGTTTTGAGATAAGTGTACTCCTGTTTTGACATGGCGTACTTACGGTGCAGGTTCGATCTAAACCCAATTGACTTTCGACGTTTTTAATAAGCTTACAGTATTGCCTAGAAGTTGAGTAGGCGAAGACACGTCTTGCACACGTACAGATACCTGACTTCGGGCCCGCCTGACAAATTCACTTCAAACGGCAATTCACTGATTAAATGAAGACATTCTTCTCCGCTCTTTGATCTCCCATGTAGTATGTATCGTTGATGAGATTTACACATAACACACAACAGAAATCTGTGGCACCTGGATATATTCTTCCCGTCATCCTGAAAACAACATACGCGCGTGATCCACACGTGCCGCGAGGGAAATTTGTTTCAACCAATCAGAAGCACTACCGAGATCTGGGTAGCGAGTACGTCGCGCGTACGCGTGTTTGGCGCTCATTACTCAGACGTCAGTTTCGCGGAGGCCCCAGTGGTGGCGCCGCGAAATGACGTCTGTTTTCTCAGGCTAGCAGAAACGTTGTCAAAGAAAATACAAAATACCAAAAAGGAATTAATTACCTTAACGATATCCACAGAGGATGGAAGAAGAGAAATTGTTAAGAAATAAAGAAACTCTTCAAATTTGTTTGGAAGGAATATCTGTTGGTAGGTCGTGTTGTGCGAAAGTTCCCTCTGCGAATATACCATTAAGGTAATTAATTCCTATTTGCCTTGTATTTTCTATGACAACGTTTCTGCAATTAGGTATATATATATATATATATATATATATATATATATATATATATATATATATATATATATATATATATATATATATATATATATATATATATATACCTGGATTTTTGAAAAGGGGGTCAACGAAAATTACAGCAATTTCACTACAAATAGCCCAAACAAGGGTTTTTATGACCCCAATCAGCCCGAAAATTACAGAGTCTTTTCTTCTCTCGCCCCACGCAACCTTTCCCATCTTCCCTCTCTTCTCTGTGATTTTCGGGCTGATTGGGGTCATAAAAACCCTTTTTGGGGCTAGTTTTACTGAAATTGCTGTAATTTTCGTTGACCACCTTTTCAAAAATTCAGCTAGATATATATATATATATATATATATATATATATATATATATGCTTTTGTGCTTTGCCATGGCAATTGCCATTTTTTCCCCGCTTTTTTGCTATTTTTGCTGCTTTGCTGCAATCTTTTGTGTATATATGTGTTTGTTTGTGAGTGAAAGCTACACAAAATTTACAACATTATCTGTCTAGTGTCTAACCCGAAAACCGGCTAACGGTTTATTTAGGCCCCAAGCATTTCCTTACATTTTCAACTATATTTAAATTATTTATATATACAATTAGATTACTATTTATTACTTTAAATATAGATTATAAAAAAATTGTAAAAGACAAAGTAAAATGCAAATTAATGTATTGTATTGCATTGCAATAAATTTAATAAAATCTTTGTCTTTTGTAACTAACTTGACACTCCTGTGATAATCACGAAACGACAAGATTACATTTGATCATGCTCAATTTCGCGAGGAGGCATGCCCGTCAATTGAATTCGCGCTCTCTGATTGGCTAACTTTGCGAGGAGGCATAGCCGTCAATTGGATTCGCGCTCACTGATTGGCTAACTTTGCTAGGAGGCATGCCCGTCAATTGAATTCGCCCTCTCTGATTGGTTAACTTGTAAAAACGTTTGTTGATTTCTCATGGTAAGGCGCTTCGCACTGTAAGGACAAAATGAAAACTTTCGGTTTCCTGGCGTGTAGTACGTGTGCTAGCCGGAAAGGCCATAAAGAGACTGCTCACTCTGTTTAGTTTCCCCAGTATATTGTAGATTACATTTAAGGCATTGAAAACCCATGTGAATAACATTTTTAGTAACATGGGTAATATATGAGTTAATTGCATCGGTATCAACAGTTGATAAAAGTGTTTTGATTGCGACCATGTTCAACATAATGGCAAGTGGTACATTTCCTATTATTGCAGCGAAAGAAGCCAGGAAAGGGAGACGGAGGGCTCTAACAAGGATGTCGCTGATGTTATTACAGCAGTGGTAAGCTACTATAAAGTGAAGGTTACTAAAAATGTTTCTACAACGATACGACGAGTAGAGTACATTGAAATGCTTATGAATGATACGGCAGATGTTAGACAAGGCAGGATTATAGTGTAATGATAGTCTAATTGGAAGGCACGTGAGGCGCACCTCGTCCACACAGCTAAGACACTCGAACCTCGTGGCATGAAGAAGCGTGACGAATTGTAATCGCATCAGTTATTATCTTCTTGTCATTTCTAGGATTTTCTTTTTATTTCATATTGCTCACGTATGTCAAGGATTGCACGCAGCTACGAAATTTACTGTTTTTACGATTTTTCGTTACAGCTTGCGAATTTTACAAAATTTACGATTTTTCGTCTTTGTGAAACTCAGTGCGGTGCTTGTATTTTAAGCCGTATATACGATGTAAAATCGCGATTCCTTGAAATAAACCTGATGAACTGGTACTGGCCAGTCGAAATATTCTAACTACGCCTTTTACACGTTGTTTGATCAGTCCTTGCAGTAGTCTTCAATTCGGATAATAGTTTTTGTTGTAAAAATAATGAAAACCCCCAAAAACCTTAATTCTGAATAAACAGCTGAGTATTGAGCGCTCTATAGTACCGTAAGATAAGGTAAGGTAGAGACGCATCCAGTTTCTGTAGCATGAAGCAACTAGGAGTATTGCTACTCCCCACTGGAAGGGATGCTAGTCCATCGCAGGGTTATACCGAACTGTTATGTCGCCGCCGGTAATCCCATTCACATTGCACCTGGGTGGAGAGAGACAATGTGAAGCAAAGATTCTTGTCTAAGGAAACAAGACCAAACAACACGACAGAAGAGATAAACTAGGGTCTCCAAACACTGACCTTCAAATATGAAGTTCCGCGCGCTAACCCGCTACACCACCATCTCTCCAACCACGCCTCTATAGTAAAGAGTGAAGTCAAAGCATAGAATTTGGGCGAGAATGCAACGATATATATAATCTGATAACGCATTTCATTTCCCGCTACAAATAAACGGCCAGATAACACTCGTAACGGTAAGCAGCACTAATTCATAATCAGGGTAATCTGTTTTTGAAACTTCAGTCAGTCACTTACAACGGTACGTCGACGTTTCGAGAACACCTCAGTTGGCTAACTGCTGTCGTTACAGTGTAAGCATCATCAGAGACCCAGGGGCAGTAGGTCGGGGTGGGACGAAGTAACAAAACGACAAAAATCGGCGCGACGAAAGTTTCGCTCTTGAAAACTATCGTCGCGCCAATTTTTCCCGGGTTTTTAATTCGTCCCGCCCCGACTAACTTCGCCTGCGGGGTCTCCGAGGATGTGTAAGTCGAGTCAGAGAAAAATCCATTCTCATTCGATGATTTGCTTGCAATAAGACTTTATTTCAAGAAAATATGCGTCACTTACATCCAACATAAAATGGATTAACAAATTAAGAAAATTAAAACTACCAATGTGTAATACGCAAACACACTAAAATACTACCAAAAACTATTTACAAAATAAATTATTAATAAAAGTGACTTTATTTAAAAAGGGTAGGACACCTATGTATGATGTTAAAAAAATCTCGGTGGTAGGCTCTATGTTTTTTCTTGCTTTTAAGGAAAATACAGTAAATTTCCGCATCTAAAAACAACAACACTAAAACGTTATGATTTAATAGACTAAAATTTATAGTTTTCTTTCAACCAAATTGATAGTATATTTCTGAATAATCCTATGTGTCGAAGCCAAGAACGTGTTAGAACATCATAAAGAATAATCATGCGACATCACGTCTGCTGTACACGTTCGACGTACTATATTAATGAAAGAAAAAATTTCGTGTCCCGAGCAGGATTCGAACCCACGTCTCCCCGTACACTAGTCGGGCGTGATATCCACTACACCATCGGGTCACCACGCTGGATACGCGGCAACTTATTGATGTTACTAGATAGAACGTGGCCAATCCATGGAACATTTTTCTTTCATAGTACGTTTCATAGCCTCTGAAAACCTCTCCAGGTTTAGTACATTTCTGAATAATCCTATGTGTCGAAGCCAAGAACGTGTTAGAACATCATATAGAATAATCTTGCGACATCACGTCTGCTGTACACGTTCTTTAAAAAGAGCCAAGAAAAGCTAGACGTTGTATAGTTGGTTTGATTAGGGTTTTTCAGGTAAAAAGAAAATCAGTACACGAACTTTCTCTGCCGGGCCCCAAAACCGGCCGCCGGTGATAACGAGGTGGCTTTCACCGAACATGACCTAGAAATTAAAAACCTGATTTGAACACAACAGGCTACAGACGTTATTGAAATCTTCTCCTTTTTATTTCAGTACGGTCCAGAGATCAGCAACTGAGTCAGCATGCATTATATCTGAACGTACTTATCAACCCACAAGTGAAGGTGAAATGATAAAATAAGCTAAAAGTATGCTTTTGAATATAGTACGTATAAGTCACGTGTTAAATGGCTGTTTCTTAACCTAAGTTGAGGCTCATTTAATAGTAAAATCTTAAAACTTGATTCCACCACCCTTCTGAATAACGGCTGAGACCTTTAGAGAGCAAAAACCACAATTGTCTGATTTTAATCGCTTCTACCACAATCAAGTGGCACTATTTAAATGCTGTGGTTTATCGTATATAATTCATCAATAGTAGATGCAATGGAATGAAAATGATAGCCCGAATCTCTGTGGCTTGAATATTTGAATAGGAGTAACATTTTACGCCTCCCTCTAGTAAGCGGCTCGACATAGCTGGTCGGTTTATATAATGTATCTAACATTCTATCACAACTTGAACACTCTCTAATCTCTTGACTATCAACATTAAGTGGGTACACTAATTTACCCTGATCTGTGAAATGTTGTTTGCACCAACTTACTTGTGGTTTGTCCTTCAACAGCCACATCAAACACTCTACCATTCCCATAAATTTTGGGTACAACATATCAAGGAACGTTTCTAACAGTTCAATCCTTTGCTCCAGAAAATGTTGCACGGTTTCTCGGTCAAGATCGGCCTCCAAATGAATAGTTTCAGACAGCGTCTTCAGCTTCATATTCTTGAGCAGTTGGTCACAATCCTCGCGTACACTGTTTGCATTGTACTTCTCTGCCATTTTACGAAGCTTCATCACATTTTCTTTTGTCTTCGGTTGATTCTCGACGAACTTGATGCAGGAATCAAAGATATGTTTTACCTCGTACTCGTCACTTAACTTGAGAAGATGCTCCACGTTCTCGACTATAAAAAAGAGAACACAAAAGTGAACGAAAAATATAATTTTGTTTACTTTTTTCCAATCGTACTTGTACTTAAAAGGTAAGCCACTTACGCGTATAGACCATAGTAAGGTAGCTCCCAGCATCGCTGTCTTGAGGCGCGGTGGTGTAAAGGTCAGTGTGGTTGTTAGCGTATTGATCAACACTTTCGTTCTGACTGGCGGTTGGTTACCCGGGGTTGATTAAAGGCCTGATCCGCCTGATCTTTGCCGTCGTGTGTTTCCTAAGGCAAGAAACTTCGCTCCATGTTGTCTCTCTCCACCTAAGCTATATGGAACCTCACGATGTTTAGCATCCTATCCGTATCCAGAGAGGAGTACTAGCAAGACTCCTAGTTGCTTTATGCTACGAAAACCGGGTTAATCTCTGGCTGCGTGCGCCGCCTGACCTGAATACTTCTTTACCGTAAAGAGAGACAATCGGAATCAAAGTGTTTTGTCTGGGAACGTGACACGATGGCTGCGAGGGCGGACTTCCGGTGGAAAGTCCAAACACGCTTATGAGTCATAGTGGAAGCGTTAGGAGTAAATGAAAATGTAACTCAAGGCGATTTGTCAATCAGGAATAAAAACTAATTTAATTTACAAAAGGAAGTTATAAAAATCTTGAAAGTTTCTCTTTTGCCAGTAGCTGAACTACATGTATTTATCAGTTTTGGGTTAATTCCCACAGTTAGGAAATGAAATTCCCTCCACCAAATTTAGTATATCAACGTGTATTTCTACAAATATACGTTATACATATATATATATATATATATATATATATATATATATATATATATATATATATATATATATATATATATATATATAAAATGTGTTAAAATGTGAGCGAACTCGAGACTGAGTCTAAAGAATGAAGCAATACTTTCTTTTATATATATATATATATATATATATATATATATATATATATATATATATATATATATATTATACATTTTGGGAGACGAGATCCCAACGTCTTAGCAGCAAGATTTTCATAAATGGCTTCTTGACCCTAATTGTTCGTTATTTTTTTCGACAATGTTCATCTGAGATTAGTTTAACTCTCAAAAAATATTTCTCCAATCCTCCAACCAAAAAAAAATAGTGTAAATCCCCTTCTGAGTACATGGATCATCCGGTATGGCCTGTGTACGTTCATTGAGAGGGATGTACTTCGCTATATTTTTAATAATCCATGGGTCAAAAGGGAATGCTCGTAGTCTATGGCGGACAAGCTCTTTTTAGATCTTTATCTGGGGTGATGGTTGTGGCAAGTGAATGTAATTCGAGAGGAGGACATCCTCACAGTCACCTGTGAAGGTGGCTGCTGCTCTGGATGTCGCCTGAACGCCAGATATCTCCGGAGGACTACATACAAAAATAACGGGTGTACTTGTCATACCTTTTAGTACCGTTTAAGGTGTTAATTAAAATCTAAAATGACTACCGTTAGAATTACCAACATTTTTCAATCGGCTTTTAAGCGGTCTTCTCCAAGTCAGATCAACGTGAAATTTTCACCACTAACTGGTTTTGAATTGAAGTTTGGCAAGATATATTTTCTGGTAAAATCGATATTACCATGACGACGATAAACAAGAAACTTAGAAATCAATAAAAGTGAAATTTAGCGCGTTTAAGATTTCGCATTGAAAATACCACATGGGCATCTTAAAATATGATATATCGCATATATATTTTGCAAGAATAAAAAATTCTGTATGTTTGAATTAAAATTAATCGCAATAACATTTCAAACCTTACTATTTGTGTACTGGTATTAAATTGATCGAGAGATTAACACTGGTTTTGTGAAATTACTTAATGATAATGTCAAAAAGTAGCTTGATGTTATGTTTGTAAACCTTGAGAGTTTTATTTACTTTCTCTTTTGCAATCTTGAGAACTACCTTTTTTCCTAACATCGCATCATGTGCAATTTTTGGGTAATTTTCGATTTTAATGGCTTTTGCAAAAATCTGAGAAACGGCTCGATGGATTTTTTTAAAAACATTCACTGTGCATGCTTACCGATGTGCAAAATATTATCTGAAAGTTTCATTGGCATTGATTCACTGGAACGCCTTTAAATTTAAAGATGAAGACGACGTACGAACCGGCCGAAAAAATGGCGTTACAAATTTACTTTTTTAAGTTATTCTCAGTAATGATTTCAAATCAATGCGCACTACATTCTTCCGTGATTGCAAACATTGCAATGTACGCTCGTTGATGCAAATTTCTTTGCATCTGCTTTCTTTTGCGTTACAAAACGCCTGCTGTAAAAACGTTTTGAAAGCGCAAAAGGGCATTTATTGCTCAAAATAATCCCAAAAAGAGACTTAAGGGAATCTGGAAAGTAGCAAGGAGAGTAATAAGGTACAATCATGCTCGAATATAGATAATAATAGATGCACAGCAGATCACAACGAAAGTATAAATCACGGAGGAATGCAGTGCGCATTGATTTCAAATCATTATTAAGCATAACTTAAAAAAGTAGATTTGTAACGCCATTTTTTCGGCCAGTTCGTACGTCGTCTTCATCTTTAAATTTAAAGGCGTTCCAGTGAATCAATGCCAATGAAACGTTCAGATAATATTTTGCACATCGGTAGGCATGCACAGTGAATGTTTTTAAAAAAATCCATCGAACCGTTTCTCAGATTTTTGCAAAAGCCATTAAAATCGAAAATTACCCAAAAATTGCATATGAAGCGATGTTAGGAAAAAAGGTAGTTCTCAAGATCGCAAAAGAGAAAGTAAATAAAACTTTCAAGGTTTACAAACATAACATCAAGCTACTTTTTGACATTATCGTTAAGTAATTTCACAAAACCAGTGTTAATCTCTCGATCAATCATTAATACCAGTACACAAATAGTAAGGTTTGAAATGTTATTGCGATTTATTTTAACTCAAACATACAGAATTTTTTTATTCTTGCAAAATATATATGCCATATACCATATTTTAAGATGCCTATGTGGGATTTTAAATGCGAAATCTTAAACGCGCTAAATTTCACTTTTACTGATTTCTAAGTTTCTTGTTTATCGTCGTCATGGTAATATCGATTTTACCAGAAAATATATCTTGCCAAACTTCAATTCAAAACCAGTTAGTGGTGAAAATTTCACGTTGATCTGACTTGGAGAAGGCCGCTTAAAAGCCGATTGAAAAATGTTGGTATGGTCTCCAGAAAACTGTATCGAACCACCTTAAGTGTATTGAGCCTTAAAAAAATTACAGGAACTATATGACAATGCTTTTAAAAATGTTTAAGAGTGTCTAGACGGTATTCGGAGGAATCGTCTCTATCGCTGTTTAAAATTTGCATGTTGTTTTGAAATTGGTACCTCTTTAGGGGAAAATCCATTTGAGCCACGCCCATCAAACGAAAGATCCTTTTTTAGCTATTAATTAATGATATGTACGCCTCGGTTCAAACCACAAGCTCTTTCAAATGACATTGAAAAAACCTTACTGGTAATTTCCACCGGTTCTTGGTTGTGCTGAAAGTAAATACGCTTTAGAAAGTCCAACATTTCATTCGCTTTCTTCTCAGGTAGCGGGATCTCGCTGAAAGTGGCTTCTTTGAACTGTGATTTGAACATGGCTTTGAACACTGGCGAGTTCATACTCAGTATCAGGCGATGGACATGAAACTTCTCATCCTCCACCACAAGAATCAAGTCACTATCTTCCCACGGCTCAGAGAACCTATGCTTGGGTTTTTCGCTTCCTGGAAACAGAGTCGAAACAGAGAATAAATGGTTAATTCGCTGGGACCAACTTGGTACATCTTTAGGAAGTGGCACGGTGGTAGGGTGGTAGGGGAGAAAACTTGGTGACAAAATCACATTTTACTAATTTTACACTTTTATTTTGTGCCTTTTCATTCACATTTACCCTAGCTCGAACGTACACTCAAACTTATAACCCCCCACTCCACGCCCCCCATGCAGCATCCACCCCCTTCTTTATTGTACGTGTCCGGGGTGAATTCGCCATGTCATCAAGAGCTATAAACATTTGAAAACATACTTGCTAGTACTACCTGACAAAATACCGGCAAAATGTTCCATGCCCACCAATTAGTTTGCGCGCGCAGATGTCTCAAATTTCCTTACTACATCAGAAAGGAAAAAGGGGACGTCTGCGCGCAAGCTTCTCACAACATATTATTATAACCTCTTGCTACCCACCAATCGTCAAAATCGAAAATCACCCCCTTCCAGGACGTCAAGTGACAAACGACATTCAGGAAATAGGAAAAAGGAATGACAACAGCCAAAAATGTCATTTTCCGTAGGAAAATTGATATTTATGAGTAAAACTTACCTAAAATCTAAAATGAATAATGCTAATTTGCCATGAAACAATATGCACCAGGACAATAGGGAATAAAAATTCCCGGATGTAAGTAAGTCATGCCAGGTGACGTGGCCTTCCTACCTCACTTTTGTTGTGACGCGAAGAAGCTTCCCAACTCAGGCTGTGAAGACAAGCGGGGAGGCGGAAACGTGCCGGCAGACACGTGAGAGGGCCAAATCTTTTAGATTTCAGGTAAGTATTACTCATAAATATCAATTTTCCTGCAGAAAATGACATATTTATTTCGTAAACTTAGCCTAAAATCTAAAATGGATAGCAGAATATCATGCTAGGGGGTGGGATAGATACTGCCTGAGTACCAACTGACGTCAGCACCCAGAGGAAAATGTGTTCCAAGCTGCAAGGCTTAAGCCAGGCTTGTCTAGGTAACGGTGCTAGCCCAGACACTTGAAAATGTCCAGAAATGCCGAGGATACAATGTCCAAAAAGGCACATCCACCAAAGCGTGAAGTACATAAAACACTCCAGAACAATATAAGGGCTTAATCCAGAGTAATGAAAACAAAATCAAAATAGAAGAAATAGAATACTACACAGACCACGTCTGACTAAAGACCCAAAAGCTACATACAAACCCAGAAAAAGTCTGGGGCAAACAATATGCACAATTCCAAGAGCCCCAAAAGTCAGCGGACCACTGTGGTTTGGGCCACGCAGGTAGAAAGTGATAAAAGTGGTCTCGTTGTTCCAATAGGCAGCTTTGTTTGCAGATGACACGAACTTATTCTGCGGTGATCTGGTATCGGTCGAACAAACTATAGACACAGTGAATGTCTTTGGTAAATTCTCCGGATTAATGCTCAACGTATAGAAAACAAAAACCATCTGGCTAGGAAAATGGTCAAAAAATAGAACCAAACCGTTAGAGATGAAATGGGTAAATAGTCCAACAAAATTCCTAGGAATTTTTGTCTCTTATGATGAGAAAGGTAACAACCAGATGAACTTCAACCTGAAAGTGCAAAAATTACAAACGAATCTAGGTATGTGGAATTCGAGAGGGTTAACACTATATGGAAAGGTGCTAATAATTAAATCTTTGGGGCTATCCAAGTTAATATATTCAATTTCGAACACAAACGTTCCCAAGGAAATAGTTTCAACAGTAAAAGATAAAATGTTTCGTTTCCTTTGGAAAAATAAAAAAGACAAAATGAAGAGAACAAGTCTTTATCAGGACTTTTGCAATGGAGGGTTACGGATGGTTGATATGGAACTAACAATAAGATCGTTACGATTAGCATGGATTCAAAGACTTCTGTTTGGAAATAAAGGCAATTGGAAAATAGTTCCGGACCACTTCTTTAAAAAACATGGTGACCTCAACTTTTTGCTCCGATGTAACTATGATACTAAATACCTTGGTCACTTTCTAGAATTTTACAGAGACACACTTATTGCTGGCCTCTAGCAGCGGGAAGGGCACCGGGCTGGTGGTCAATAGCGGCTGAGATTGGAAACTGAGATGACGTCCATGTTGAAGAAGAAGCAAGACATACTGGTCCCATGTTATGGACCTCCGTGAGTCCAGAAAAAGGGACAGGCGGCCCACAGGAATTGAGGGAAGCGGCAGGTCTACTGTAAATTGACGTGCTGGACAGGGGGAGGCCACCACCCTGTCCAGTCAGAAGTTTTTTGGTTCTCTTCTAGGCTTCTTTGCAGCGCCCCCTTGGAACAAGTGACCCCCACGCATACCTGGTGTCACTCGAGTAGAGGAGGCTGACAGAGGTTGGCGTGAGCTACGGGGCTTAGCAGGTTAAGCCCTTGCCCGCGTGGCATGAGGGTAGTCATGCTGCCTTGTAGGAGTGGAAGAAGCTGAGGCCATCCTGTTGTGAAGGACTGGTGGGCACCTCTTACGCTCTGCCAGCTCTTTGGCCACAGGAGTGACTTGACCCGCAAACAATGAGGTGTGGGTCATCGAAGCAGTCCGCTCGTAGTTCTTGAGTTGCTGGTCCCCTGCCACTTTGTAACGGGCGAGAAAGCCCTTGTGACGAATGCCTATCGTGCATTGTTGTATTTGTTATTCAGATTAGGGTTACGTAATGTGTCAACGCGAATATTTAATAAGCATGATATTTAAGTTACTGGTTGATTCATTAAACAGAGCTTATTTCCCTCGTATTGCTGCCTCTCGCAAGTGTCTCAGCCCTAGCCAGCACCAGATTACCCAGAAGCTTAGCTTCAATGTTGGCAAGATGGGAGAGGGCCCTAGCCTGTGACAGCTTGAGGTTGAGTAACATCCGGGCACGCGGTGACCGAGACTCCTGATTATTCTGGCCCACCTCCAAGAGCAACTGCTGAAGGAGTTTTGTGAACGCAACATCAAAATGCTCCATGTAAGACAGGACACTTAGGGAACTCTATGGCCTTGAACTCTGAAACCCGGAGACTGACCGAGGTTTCTGCTGAGGCCAGCAGATCATGGTCAGCATCAAGCACCTGTGGAGTAGACTCGACAACGTGATCATGAATACGGTACGACAAAGATGGAAAAATCTTATGTCGAGTGGAAGAGAATACTTCCGAGCCCACCATGCCTTTGTGGTGCGCTTGGAGAGAGTCCCTGTGATGTTTAAAAACCTTTGTGTCTTCAGAGCCCCGTATCCTGTTTCTGATTTCCTTTAACCAATGGGCAACTGAGTGAGAGGGCGGCAGGGAAGTAGTGCTCCGTGCCTTTTCTTCAGTTGACAACAGCTGCTCGCTCATATTACGAAAGCTTGCAGAGTCATCCCTTTTCCCCGGAAGCTAAAGCAAGTCTGAAACGTAGAAGACATTCTCTGCAAAACCTGGCGTGCGAGTGCCCAGAGTGGGCCGTGACAGGTATGGTTCCACATCCAAATCAACGCTCAAGGGATGCCTGAATGAGGCTTCCTGAGCATTAGTCTCCGGGATGGTTGACTCTTCCGCAAACAGAGAAATACTATCCTCTGGTATTCCAGGGGCTCCTGGAACCAAAAGCGTACCTGTATGTCCATGCAAGGCAACACCACCAGGTGATGTGTTGCCAAGGGAAGAAGGTGCTGAGCCCGATAAATAACCCTGTCGCAATTCCTCTCTAAGGGATTGGACAAGAGCGTGGTTTGCTTTGATCTGACGTTGCATCTCAGAAACAAGATCAGCCTACAGAGATGGTGTGTGAACGATAGATGGACCCTCCAAACCCTCTGGCGGGACAATCCGCTCTGCCGGGTACGGTTCATTCCCTTCCCCTGAAGGAGACATGCTAGTGAAGGGAAAAGTGGGAACAAAATAAAATGTATGACACAATAACGTAAACAAAAAATGGGCACAGGTAACGAAGAATGCGTGTACCAAAACGAAAATATACAAAGGCGAAAAAGGGAAACGAACAGTAATCGTAAACACGCTACGATACTTTACCGACCAAGCAAATTGAAGTTCCTAAGAACAGATTTCCCGGTCCAAAATGTCGGCCAAAAGCACTGGCACGGACCAACACAAGTAAACTGAAGGTTTGTTGTATCAAAAGGCCACCAGACTGCCAAACACAAACCAAGATGGCGGACCGGCGAGTCGCAAATGCCACCTGGAACTACAAACGTAACACAAAACGGCAAGCGAACGAAAATATAACGAAGGAAGGAAGAAAGTTCCTTAGGACCGATAGAAGAATCCACAAAAAGTCCGAAGGCTTCTGGTGCTGCACGGCAAACATTGAAAAGACACGCAGAACTCGAGAACGTCAACTTCGAAGCGTGCACAATCCAAAAGTGAGGAAGGAAGGCCAGGTCACCTGGCATGACTTACTCACATCCGGGAATTTTTATTCCCTATTGTCCTGGTGCATATTGTTTCATGGCAAATTAGCATTATTCATTTTAGATTTTATATAGGCAAAGTTTACGAAATAAATAATAGGAATTCTCCGAAATAGGATAAAAATAGAAAGCTTTCTTGGATTTCATCCTCTTAACACGCCCAATAACTTACCTACCCACACCTACCCACTTCAAAACGGCAGCTGCACATGCATGCCAATAAACCTCCCACAATCCCTTGCAGGCTTCCAAAATATGGAGAACAAAAGTGGGCAAAATTTTAAGAAGAAATACATTCAAAAGGCTACATAAAGGTTTCAGTTTTCTTACAATTTATCAAATTGATTCATGATTTTATTTCAAAAATTTCAAAATGTTTCCGTGCACCAAGTAAAACCCTAAAAATAGGGAGATAGGAAGAGATTTTTTTACTTTAAGATGTTTCCCTCCAGTTTCCATGCAGCCGCACCGACCATTTTTAAGCGGCTGTTTAACTAACTTTCCTTTATTGAATTAGTATGAAACTTACACAAAATATTGTACTTAGTTTGAAGTTTATAAGATTGAAACAATTTTGAAAATCGGATTTAAAATTGCGGAGATAAACGAGAAACATTGAAATCGCTTGAGTCTAAATTCCGAGCGATTGCGATGGCATCTAGAAAAATCAAAACTATTACGATAAACTATGACATATGGCAAACAAAATATCTAAAAATTAGACAATTTTGTCAAGCCGATTTTGAGTAAATCAGAAAAACATTTTCGAACTTGTTATTTTGCATGTGTATGAGCATATCAATAAGTTCCTCAATTAAGCTTATAAAAGTTTAATTTCTCAATCTCAAATTTACGCCAAAATGTGTGTTTAGAGTATGAGATGAAACTATGAAAGTTTGAAAGCGTTTCTCGTTTTACTTTTGGAGATTCGATTTTCTATAGGAAACCATAGTTTTTTTGACTGAGTCCTTGATATTGTAGTTTTAGCGCTTTTCTATATATTTCAAAAACCGCGAGATAGATTTTTTTTAAACTTTTTCAGTCGTTTCTTTATAATATGAACAACATTTTCTCGAAGTTTCATCTTTATTGAAACATTGCAACATGGTCAAATAAATTAATAAAGTTCACCCAAAACGCGATTGAGACTTTGTGCTTTGATTGCACGGTTGAAAGGCGCACAAAGACGCTTTTATTAATTAATTCAGGTGAAGCGCAACGCATTTCTGCGTGACCATCATGTTTTCCGGAGTAACGTTAGTGGCTGTGTTCCACGTTATTTTTATCATTCCCACGAATTTCAGTGGGACGTTTATTTGTAAGCAGGTTTTTTATTTGCATTTGACGTGCTCTGGACTCTCTCGACATTTTGAATTGTAGGGAAAAGAAAGAAGTCATTGCGATTTGCATAATTCTCAACACGCAGAAACGCGTTACACTTCACCTGAATTAATTAAAGCGTCTTTGCGACGTGCGCCTTCAACCGTGCAATGAAAGCACAAAGTCTCAATCACATTTTAGGTGAACTTTATTATTTTATTTGACCATGTTGCAATGTTTCAATCAAGATGAAACTTTGAGACAATGTTGTTCATATTATAAAGAAATGACCATAAAAGTTTTAAAAAAATCTATCTCGCGGTTTTTGAAATATGTAGAAAAGTGCTAAAACTACAATATTAAGGACTCAGTCAAAAAACTATGGTTTCCTACAGAAAATCGAATCTCCAAAACTAAAACGAGAAACGCTTTCAAACTTTCACAGTTTCATCTCATACACTAAACACGCATTTTGGCGTAAATTTGAGATTGAGAAATTAAACTTTTATAAGCTTAATTGAGGAATTTGTAGATGTGCTCATACACATGCAAAATCACAAGTTCGAAATGTTTTTCTGATTTACTCAAAATCGGCTTGACAAAATTTTCTAATTTTTAGATATTTTGTTTGCCATATGTCATAGTTTATCGTAATAGTTTTGATTTTTCTAGATGCCATCGCAATCGCTCGGAATTTAGACTCAAGCGATTTCAATGTTTCTCGTTTATCTCCGCAACTTTAAATCTGATTTTTAAAATTGTTACACTCTTATAAACTTCAAACTTTGTACAATATTTTGTGAAAGTTTCATTCTAATTCAATAAAGGAAAGTTAGTTAAACGGCCGCTCAAAAACGGTCGGTGCGGCTACACGGAAACTGGAGGGAAACACCTTAAAGCCGAGTGCCTCCCACACAGGCTTTTTCCTCGTGATCAGGAGAACTTGTGACGTACGGGGTCTGACGCCGCTAATACCTATCCTCAAGAAGAAATGAAAAATTCCCGTCTGTCCATGCCTTTTCCTATCGAAATGATCAAATAACTTTCCCTTGGAGCTCCAGGTCGTCGATAGTATTCAAAGTATAGTAACAATAAACGCTGGTTGTTTCCGTCAATTGTCTATTAAAAAGCCCAAATCGAGCTACGCTCACCGCCATCTAATAACAAGAATTAAAAATTGTTATTTTAGCTTGCTGTTTGATGTTAAAACTTACCCAATAGTGCATCGCATCCGCTAGCGCTTGCTTCAATTGATTCATTCTCGTTGCTTTCACTCACTTCAATTGCTTGTTCCTCGTCGGGAACAGATATGCCAAAGTTAGACGCCATCTAGATAGCTCGATAATAGCTTATGACAATTAAAGTAGTCGGTAGGATTTTCAGTCAAAGTACCGAACTGTTTACTCAAATTAACACTGTCGAACGGATGAAATAGCGTACCAAGGACAGACGATTGTTTAAAATCGGTCGATTTCCAGAACGCTGAACATGATACACGAAGTTCCGAGAAATATTATTGAGTCGTGCCAAGGCGACAACTATATAAATTGGGCAGAAAAAATTATAGCCTAAGGCGAAGTGTTAGTGACGTCATATCAGTTGATATGGCAACTTCAAGCTCATGGATGATTGGATTTATTTACAACATAAGAAAAAGGAAAATGACGAAACGAAACATATCAAGTAAAAGGAACTTACATTATTGCCGGGTTTAGCGAGAGTTCCATTCAATAACGATTTCGTTTTCTTTCTTTTCGAGCAACAGATACATGAAAGTTTTAAGTTGACCTTTCATGCACGAGTGATTGCGAAAGACTGATGACGTACAGTGTAGTAACGTTCGTGACAGATCACCTATTGTGACCGGAAAAGCGACTGTACATGTAATAATAATAATAATAATAATAATAATAATAATAATAATAATAATAACTTTATTAACGTGTCTACTTATTTATTTTACTTATTTTACTTATTTCTACTTTATTAACGTGTCTACTTAAAAATAGCAGAGGGATAGACACTCTACTAATAGGGGACACTTATAAAAGCTAAGAAAGATATTAAAAATCTATTTACAAACTACCTGAATATAATTCTATTACAATTAAAACTTACCTATATATTCCTTAAAACTATTTACATTGGCGGTAACTAGTTTTGCACAAATACATTAATCACCGCAAAGGGGGAAGCGGTTTCGGCAACCGTCTGCCAGCAGTGGCTTGACTTTTCGCATAACAATAACAATAATAAACAATACAAATCACAACAATATATTGAATTAATTATCGTACCTTAGGGGCACTTACATGACCCTTAAAGCTTAAAGCACGACTTCACTACTCGAAGAGTTGTTGTTCTTGTTAAAATTTAATATGCTTATAACCAACCTCGTCCCCAGGGCCTTCTCCGCTTTTTGAAAAAGCGGAGAAGGCCCTGGGGACGAGATTGGCTCATAACTTATTTCCCGTTTTGCGTGACCACTAGACCGAGTAGACAGTACATTACCAGGGACGGCGGAGCATAACATAAAAAGTAAAACAACTCAGAGAAACAAAAAAGCGAAATAAACCGAGGGAAGCATTTAAAATATTCCCCAACTGGAAACACGCTCCGCCGTCTGTGATTACGCAATCTAAACTGGCAATAATGAATCGCGTGTCACCAGGCCAATGACAATTTTTGTAGTCGGTAGGATTTTCGTCTGTTCCTTTCAGCAATGAAACAGACAATTCTTGGCTTACGTCAAATCAAAATTCAGAAGCATTTTCTGAAACGATATTTCGATTCCAAAATTGTAAGATAGCTTAAGATGTATATATTTGTGAATTTTTATGACGCCATGTGCAAATCAAGAATTGTTTTCACTAGTAGTGGGTGGGGAGGGAGTCAATTGCGGATTTTCAGAGCCCTAAATAAGCCGCCAAACGCCCGAATTACCGGGCCCCCAGGCCTCATTGCATTCGACCTGGGGGCCCGGTAATTCGGCCGTTTGGCGGCTTATTTGGGGCTCTGAAAATCCGCATTTGACGTTCCTCCCCACCCACTACTCTATACCCCCTCCCTCAAACCCGTTACAGACCCTAATAAACCGTTATTTGAACAACTGGTGCCGCGTTATTACCAATTGGAGAAAGGTAAAACCTTGTATACATGATGGGGCGTGGAAGAAAAGGCGTTATTACTCAAAGCAGAAAAAAGATGACAAGAAGAAGGAAAACAGGATCACAATTCTTTCTTTCTGATCAACAAGAACCCATAAGATATGTAGATCATGTTGACCCCTACGCAGAACAACTATTACAACAAATGTCACCAGCACAGCTTTACTGTCTTATGCTTCTAAGACAAGGAAACCTTTTTTCAGCCGTTGATAGTTCCTTGCGTTCGTCCCCCGGAGGAGATTCCTGTGCATAACTGGTTCGGTTATCACCAATTGGAGAAATCATACCCCCGCATATACCCACCCACATGGCAAACGTGAAAGCTTTCAAGGCCTTCCTTAAATCACGCGATACTGGTCTGGTTCAAAGGAGCGAAGAATGGGTCAAAGCCAGACAAAATACAATCGGAGCCTCGGAGATCTCTGCCTTGACCGGGTCTTCGCCATTTGAGAGTCAGTCAAGTCTAATTCGCAAAAAGGTAAACCCTATCGACATGAGCAAAAATGTGGCCTGCGCTTGGGGCACATTGTTTGAGTTTCTAGTCCGTGAATACTTTGAGAAGAAACATTCTGTCGAAGTTTTCGGATATAAGGGCTCTATAAATCTTCCAAAGGGGCACCCTCTTTTTGGAAAGGTTTCTTTCAGCCCAGACGGATATTTCTCATACAAAGACGAGACAATTGTCTTGTTAGAGTTTAAGTGCCCTTACACCAGAAAGATCGCATACAAAAAAATTCCTAAACAGTATCGTGATCAAATACAAACAGGCCTTGCTCTCAGCGGGAAGAGAGTTAACAAAGGATTGTTTGTAGATGCCTATTTCAGAATGTGTTCTTTGAAGCAGCTTGGTCTTAGCCTTGAACATAATTCCTTTCTAAACAAAGGGGTTGTACACAAAACGAAAAAACCATCAGCACGTGCATGTGGTATTTATCTTCTATCTTCCGAACAAAAAATATTTCCGGGCCAGACAAAATTACTTGACCGCGGCGCAACAAAATCAACAGCTATGTTTGAAAGAATTATGAAAGGAATTTCATCTGGAGAGTTCGTGTGTAGCGGTGATTGGTTTTATATGAGCTATGATGAGGATCAGAAACGAAGCGATTTAGATTTTTTGAAGGAAATAAACAGAATGACATTCAGTGAAGCTTGGCCCCCAAACCATTATAAGACAGTTGCCTTCTTTTCATGGAAGCTCCTTGATATATCAACAATTTGGGAAACAAAACAATTAAATTTCTTAGAAACTATTCATGAACCGATCAACCGGTTTCATGAAAATTTATCAAAACAAAAACACCTTGAGAAAACCATACCTGGTGAAACTTTTGAAGACAACATCGGCGATGACAGTGCTATGTTGGAAGCCTTTCTTATTGAGAAAGCGGAGGCGCTTACTCAAGATCTTTGAAAGCATTGTTCCATAAACGACCGTTTTTAATTATCACATTGTTTGACATCTGTTGTCTAAGGCAATTTACAATCGCTCGTTGTGGGTCTTCAAGCGGCGTTGTAATGTCTAGGATTTTGTAGATCACAAACGTATAAGAGATTCTCGGAAGCCGAGCTTGTATATGTTTGAAAATACGTTTCACCTCATTTATTTGGTCGATAGACAATCCAATCCTTTTGTTAATTCGTGTTAAAGCGTACCCAAACGCATAACACCGTGCCGACTGCCTTTGTCTTGGTTTGTACAAAATGTTTTGATCCGTATATGCCGGAGCATAATCCTCTAGCACTTCCACACGACCGCATTTTTTGCAATAAAGTTCACAAGAATCGCTTGATTGTAAAAATGGGCCGTCGCAAGAATAACAAGCCCTCTTGTACAATCTTCGGGCCCAACGTTCACGCTGCAAGGCGTTATAATGTTCTTGTAGATATTGTTTCCCCATCTCTGCCAACCCCATATCAAAGTTTTTCCGGCAAACCCAAGCGGTGTATTTCTTTCCTATAATCGCTGCCATATAGCGAGCGAAGGATGGCAAAATTGTGTTGTTTGTCAAGTTCACTGAGCCGTGCGGTGAAGTCAGTCATGCTTATACAATACAATACAATTGTTTTTTCAATTTGGCGATCGTGACTTCCGGTATTTATTATGTAAAGCCTATATTTAGAAAAAATACAACTTTTCGGTTATATTTACGCATGCGTAGTTCTTTATGAGTTACCACATGTGAAAGCACGGCAATTCGGTCGAATATAAAAGACCTGTTCGCACCATATATTATAGTAGTATAGCTCAGGGAGGTGTGGCTGGCCCCCACTGAATCCTGCTTACGGCTAATGCGATGTCAGACCAGGGGTAGTGGGGTTGCTGCGTCAGTTAGTGACCCCCTGGTGAACCAGCCCCGGCCCAACTGATACAGGGGGGGGGGGGGTGCTTGAACAGAGATCTCCTAGGAGAACTCAACCTCGCTCCCAGAGGCTAAATGGGAAACGACAACTCCTTTGTCAGGGAGTTAAGTCCTAGCCTAGGCTAGGCAAAACGAAACAGCCACCAGAGCACCCCCCCGACGAGGGTTTTGTCCCTTTTTGTTATGTGTCACGCAATGTCACGCGTGACAGTCACGCACAATGTCACGCCATGTGTCACGCTTTGTCACGCAATTGCGTTCTTTTGTTAGATAAAGCGAGAAACCCGAATTTAGTCTTTCAAATCTGACTTGGACACAGCGGTAAGACGATTGAGTTTTTTTTGAATCTTTTCTTGTTCTTCCTTGCGTATTTCTTTTCTGATCTTGTCAAGATCCGGCGTTTGAGTTTGAGTTTGCTTGTTTACGGCAGCCTTTGTTTCACCAGAGCGTATTTCGTTCTTAAGTTCATAATAGCTCTCAACTTCACGGAGGATTATTTTGAACTCTGAATCGCTGATACGCTTGTCAGTTAGAGCCTTTGAAACCAGCTCAAAGACAGAGTTTCGTTTTGCAAGGGCGAGTGTGTATATTTTCTCGTGTTTAGTAATTTTTCTCTGAAGCCGCCTACTAAACAAAGTGATGCCGGCCGCTGAAAAACCTGTAATAGCTGCCACGCTGGCAATAACCGGGCTGGCTATGAGCCCGGCTCCTGTCAGGGCTGTGACGATTGTGGCTGAAGACAAGCCTGTGGAAATGAAACGAAAACTTACTGCGGTCCCGTGAACAATGGTGTGTGCTCGCTTGTATTTCTTCGCAACTTGCCTGTAATGATTAGCTTCCGACTCAAGCTCCTTTTGCAAATCAGAAATTTTCTTGAGTCTGAAGTCTTCACCGTTGGATAAGTCTGGGTAAAGCGATGGAGTTTCGCTGTACTCAGGAGCTGATGGCAACACGTTAGCCGAGCTCATCATCAGGGGTATATATATATATTTTAATTAATAATCTCAAGTTCAAATTCAAGCGGCATGTTATTGAAGTCAAAAAGGTTATTGTGTTCATCCCTCACAGACAGAGTTATGCTGTTTACATAATCACCAGACGAGACGTCACGCAAGATGTTCTGCTGTGTTGACTCATAGAAAACTCTCTCATATGGCTTTCCGCGAAGATCAAATTTAGCCAAGACAGTCGAAGGCTTACCGTTGAACAGGTTCTGTTCTTTATCAACCAGATCGCAGTGGATAAAGTAAGTGCTTGGTGATGTTAATCCTTTGACGTATGTTACTATAAACAATACAGATCTTGTGCCCAGTAAATTCGCCAGATTGTCACTAAACTTTACTTTACTTCCATTGTGAATGACCATCGAGCCGACTGGTGTATTTATAGTAGTTGTTAATTGTAATTTTATTCTATATTTGGTGGCTAAGTCGTTAAATTCTTTCGCTAGGCTATCAATGGTGTAATGCCCATGAGGTAATGTCGCGGTTGGGGTTGATCCATTGGAGTCATTTAATGTTGTTGAAATAGTTGCATTTTCTTTCAAATTATGCCACGAGTTGTAAAATGAACACGAGACGAGTCGGATGAAACTCGGTTTCGTAAGTGGGTGATCGAAGTAGATGGTGTGAGGGTTCGAAGGCGCGACGATTGTTAACACCACCATTGTGTATATAGTTTTATATTATTTCTATTTCAAAAAACAAAGGTAAGCCATTGAAATCAAGAAGCTCTCCGTGTTCGCTCTTGACTGAAATTGTTAAACTGTTTACAAATTCACCAGACGATGTTTTAAGATATGCAGCATTTTCTCTGTCCTCAGCGTATTCATACTTATTGTAGGCGCCCCAGGAGGAGAACTCAACTTTCGCCATCCCCAAAACATCTGAAGGCTTTCCATTGAGTAAGGTTTGTTCTTTATCGATAAGATCGCAGTGAACGAAATACATCGTCGGTGATGTAAGTTTTTTAATGTATGTATCTCTCTGTAATCTAGTACTTATACCGAACAATTTAGCCAAATTAGGGCTTAGTTCTACATCATTAGGAAAATGTTTTTTCAGATGCATTCTCGCAAAGGGTTCATCGTTTATGACATGTACTTTTACTGGTTGCCCCTTAAATAACTCATCTACCCAACTCTGAAGAGTGTCTGGATTGTAATGTCCTTCGGGTATTTTCAAGACAGTCCCTTTTTTATTTTCGCCAGTTGTATACCATGTTATTGTTGCGTCTTCTTTCAAATTATACCACGAATTATAAAGCCAGAAAGCGATAAGCCGAATGAAACTCGGCTTCGGAAGAGGGTGATCGAAGTAGATTGTGTGGGGATTCGAATGTGTGAAGATTCTTAGCATAACCATGATTGTATATATATATAATTCATAAATAATTCATAAATATAAATATAATTATATATATTCAATCATGTTTGGCAGACGCCCTGGTGGTTTTAATCCTGGTTCAAATCTCGGTGTAGACATTGGCGGTCACGATTACGGACCCCCGCCCCCGTTTTTTCCTCGTCCACATAATATTTATCAACATCCTGCAGTAAATCCACACCCCACAGTAAATCCGCAACTGGCTTGGATGAGTTCTCCGGAGGCTGAAAAACTCTCTACAGCCGCCAAGGCTAAGGCAATCTCAGACTTCAAAAGGCGTTTCCCGCATGCTGACATGTCAAGATTTACAACAGAAATTTCTTTCGACGACAATCACAAAGCCACAGGAGAAGTGCTTTTCATAAAGGGCCCAGGCTCCTGGGCTATGCCCGCAGACACACCGCACAAGGATTGGTCACAAGCCCTGAAAGACGCCCTTGGCTTAGAGTATATTGGCGGTTTCCCCTATCAGTTGATGTTAAACCGAAACACACAAAAACCAATCCCTGCTGTTGAATTCTCCACCTCAATCGATAAAGACATGATGATTGGTTCTGTCTTGAACGACGAAGCGCAAAAGATCTATGTCACGCCAACTGATTATTTCACAACGAAATACAGAAACATTTTCAGAGACACACAGATTACATTCACAACCGCGAAATATGGGAGAAAGTGGCTCGGCAGCCCGCAAATGAGTTTCTGGCCACAACAACTAAACTTCGCCCTGTGGTGTGCAACAACCGGCTGCGGGATCTCGCGTGACCTTCTGTTTGATAAGAACTCCAGTCTATCCTTAACACCACAGTTAAGGTCATTTTACAGGTTTCACGTCTATTTCACAACAAGACGAATCCTCTACAAGCTTGGTGGGGAACAGAGCGTGAGTGCTTTGCCAGACGACCCCACATTCAACCAGAAAGACAACAAGTTCAACATCGACGCATACAAGAGGCTTTGCCAAGAGTTCGGTGTAGACCCCAATTCTGACTTCCGTTTCACATACGGCAAAAATCACGGTCTTGGCAATGTGTACATTTGGGTCACAGGTGAGGGCCCCCTTTCTACTGATTACGACTATCCTGATCCCGATCTAGCCCTGTTTGATGACGAGCGTGTGACAGACAGAAAAGACCCAAACTATCGTGCAAACGGCATATACTTCGTTCGTAACGACCAGGGCGCTGTTAGTCAGTTCGAGCACTTTGTGCCTAATTATGCACAAGGGCTAACACAGCCAGGGCTAGCGCGTATGAATCAGTCAATCGAGGCCTTTGTGTACTGCATCCTGGGTGCACAAGCAAACACTCGCAGCAGCATTCTTGGGAGTGGAGGCCGAGCATTCGAAACGCAGAGAGTATTCCTCACACTCTTAGAGGACGCCATAAGACTAAACGACATATCTAAGAGCGTACAGCATTATCAGCAGGCCATCCAAGCAACGAAAGTGTGGCTAAACTTTGTAGTTGCCCCTGGTAGCTGGCTGATGCCGTCACGCATGGTTATCAACACAGAGAGCGTGGTGGGGTACAATAACAATCTTATGCAGGCAACGCAAGGGATGAAGCTTGGTGTTAACAATGATGTCAATCTTACCACAAAAAAAGCCTCCCTTCGCCCCATGGACGGAGGACCGACAAAGATTAATCCACCAAACAGCCACCCATCGAACCCGATTCACAAACAGGCGACACAGGCACAGGGCATCGCAAAAGCCACACCAAAACCAGTCCCCACACCACAACTAGCCTCCACACCAACACCAACACAAGAGACTAAGATCGAGCTGCATCATGTAAACAAGGCGCTCATTGGCGTGGGTGCGCTTGCTTTAGCAGGTTTGTTTGTCTGGATGAGATAATTATCTCCTGCGCTTGCTGATCCTTTCAACAAGGAAGGCCACCACGGCAAGGATCAGCAGCCAGGCGTGCTCGCCAAGGAAGGAGATGACCGACCCAGCAGCTTTGAAGAGAAAACTCACAATTGAGCCAATCAAGCCAGGCAGGGCGTTGGCTGCCTTTTTGCCAAGCTCTTTAAGTCCATTTCCAATAGCCTTGGTGGCTTTTGCCAGGCCATTTAATGTGGCGAGTACCACAGCGCTTATGGCGATGCCAGCTGCCAGAACAATCGCTTGCAGGGTCCATCCGTATTTCTTGAAGATTTCTCTAACCCGCTCTCTCAAAGACATGCCCCTTTCACGCACCTCAATTTCTGTGTTGACCCTTGCTAGCTCTTCTTCACGTTCAGCAACCCGGGCTTCCGCGGCTTCTCTTTCAGAGGGAGAAGTGTTCTCATCCTCTATGACGCGCTTGTCTTCAGCGTTCTGCCGTTCAAGCTCTTCTTTGTTCTGTTTCAGTTCGTCTAGTGGTTTCACAGCGTCCTGTTTTCCTCTAAGCTCCTCTCGGCGTCTGTCTAATTCCCTACTGTCAAGCTTGAGTTTGTCGATTTGTTTTTTTAGTTTGTCTGCTTGTTGAGCAGCTTTTTGCGCATTGTCCAGTTGTTTTCGTTTAGCTTGATGCTCAGCTTCAACAGCTCTCTTTTCATTTTTTAGTCTTTGTATTGTCTCCGTATCCAGTGGGCCATGTGCATCTTCCAGTTCCTGAATCTGGTCAGCAATATCTTTGCTTCTATTTCTGAGGGCATCCGTGTCGCGGCGAAGTTTTTGTGCATCCGCATCCCTTTGTTCCTTTTGTTTGCTCAGTTCCTTTTGTTTTGCTTCCACTTCTTTTCGAGTTGCTTCAAATGCAGCATTTGTCTCATTGAACTCTTCAGTCAAAGACTTTCCGAGAGCAGCTTTGATCTCTTTGGGAAGAGAAGCGTTAAAAGTCTTTTCGGATGCCCCACGGCTTTTTGTGTAAAGAGGATACCATTTGTCTCTGGTATGATATTTTACCTCGATGATGGCTCCACCTGATTTTAGTTTCGGCTCGTACCGAAAATTAAGTTGACTTCTGTCTATGCTGGGAAACTCGTTCTTAACCTCGTCAAAGGCCATATCATTCATTGTTATCAATCGCCGACCTTGAGTATCCCCTGTAATGAAAGAGGTTTCTTCAGTGTGGGAGCCTTGTTGTTCTGGGGGCAACCTTGTTCTTGGGGCCATAGGCACTTGTTCACCACCATGAGATGGGGTTGATGACGCCCCTGGTTCAAAAGGTTGCGTGGTGTCTTGGCCCTGGGCCCAGCGTCTGAATTCTTCTGCTTCTTCTTCTGACATTGGTTGATTCGCCCACTCTTCAAGATCCGCATCCTCGTCATCCCCTGTGTCTATGATGAGAGGGTCTGTGTCCTTTGCCTCGTCAGGCATATCATATCCGCCTTCTGCCATGATGATATATAAATATAAGTTAAAAAACACAAATATATACCATGGCTGTGCAACCGAATCTACTTCCAGCTCACAGCGAAAAGACAGTGGGTGCCATGAAGGCCGAGCGAACCGTTAAGCGCATCACATTCAACCCTTCTGAGGCCAATCCCGGCGAGACACTGTACGTCTCGGTGCCCAAGCTGGGCGAGCATGATGTCCTTGTGTCCGGCTCGCTTGCACTTGTGTTTAACATCAACCTAGCCGGGGGCCACGCTAACAACTTTCTCGTGCAAAATGTTTCTAGGGCCCTGGTGGACAGGCTCGTTGTAAAGTTTGGCGCCACCACCGTCGAGGACACAGTTGGGTATGACATCTATAAGATATTCGAAGACCTTTTCAAATCAACCGATGAGCGGGACAACATGCTTATGGAGGGCATACAGAGTGTGGATTTGTGTAAGATCCGCTCTGTTGCTGGCGACAAGAAGACTTCCGGCGTGGATGCAGAGAACAAGCTTGAGTCAATATACAAGAATAAGTATCGCATCAAACTGGATCACCAAATCTTAACTGATCACGGAATCATGTACCCTCAGGCCCTATACAGCGATCTGGTCTTCGAACTAACCCTGGCCCCCGCAAGCCAAGTTGTCCGAGGGTCAGACACAAGCAAGCTCGTGTACAAGTTGGAAAACATCCAGCTGGAGTACGAGACGATCAGAAGTAAGGAGCTGGCCGACGAAGCAACAAGCACTTATACTAGCGGCAAGGGGTTCGCCTATGACTTCGTAATGCGAGATCGGGTGCATCCCTTCTCAAAAAGCGGGGACACTCGGATGAATCTTCGGGTAAACCCACAGCGCAGGTCTCTCAAGGGCATCCTCTTGCTGTTCATCAACCCCTATGCTGCGGGTGCAAGGGACTCTGAGAATTATTTCAATCCAGACATCACAAAAGTGAAGGTCACCGTAAATGGGGTTCCAAACAGGGTCTACAACGAGGGTATCGCCGGCACTGACATGTGGAGTGAAATCTCCCGACACTTCCACACGCGCGGAAGGCCCAACATGAACCTGACCAAATATCTCACAGGCAACAAGTTTGGTCTCTGGATTGACCTGCGGTCCATGGCTGACCCAGCTCTGCACGGCAACGGCCAACGGCTCGTCAACACACAGGATGGCGTGCAACTCGAGATTGAACGAAACGGCACAGGCTCGGGAAATGCAAACTGCCACATCTTCACCATCTCAGACTCACAGTTGAACATCATTAGCAGGCAGCTAGAATCTGTACAGTACTAAAATACACACGCATATATAAATATATACCATGGCCACAAGCAAGATCAACTTCTATGATAAGCCGGCTCCCCTGCCATCCACTGGATCATTATCACACAATGAAATAGAAAGACTTCTGGCAAAGGCGCCCTCCCCACCAGTTTTCAAACACCCAATAATAAATATAGGGGGCGTTGGCTATGGACCCAAGAAAGTTGCCTTTCAATGCACTAATCGTGGGCCCAACTAACTCTGGCAAGACACAGTATCTTCTAAACCAACTGCGCGGCCCCTTTAGGGGTTGTTTTGATTACATTGTTTTATTCTGCCCCACATTTGTCAAGAACAAGACATACGATGGCTTCGTGGACCGCGATCCGCACATCTTTGTGATTATCTGCCAACAGCATGAGATCGAAGACTGGTTGAAGCTGGCGATCTTCTTTTTCACATGCACCAACACTTTATTCATTCTCGATGACTGCGCAGCCTCCAAAGATGTCAAAGGCCGCACAAGCCAGCTGGTCAATCTGGGGTTCAGCGCAAGGCATGACGGCATATCCGTGTGGGTCTTGACACAGCAGATCACCAGCATTGCCAAGCCATATCGTGATAACATTGCAGCGATCGTGCTCTTTTACACACCCTCCAGCAAGACAACTAAGGCCATCTTCGAAGACTATGCCGGCGAGCTCTCCCACGAGGAGTACAAAGAGCTTATCGCAAGACTCAAATCCCGTAAGTATTCCCACCTGGTTTTCTCTCTTAGGTATCCGTATGGAATTGAGTACAAGGTTTAAACACAATCAAGAGAATTATCGAAAATTAAAAAAATACACACACATTATATATATACCCCTGATGATGGCACAAGCAGCTGAAGACCAGCACGACTGGAGCGAAGTAATGCAGATGTTGGAGGCTGCCCCTGATACCGCACCACAAGCTACAAGTTCTTGGGTGTGTGACGATGGCATTCCTGCCAAACGTGAGAAGCTGGCAATCCTTGTTTCAACCGGCAAGGCCAAAGAATCTATCGGCGTGCAGCTTACACACGATCATGTGAAGCGCCTTTCAGACAAGGACGTTGACAAGTACATCAAAAGGTACGAGGCCTATGTCGGCAACAAGACAACAGAATCCCTAGTTGATTCAGCCATAATGCTCTTGTCCAAAGGAGTTGGCATGGTGATCGACCTTGATGATGTCAAGGAATTACAGAAAGAACTCAAAAATGATTACATCATCTACCAGGAGCTGTCAAATCTTGCTGGAGGTCTTGCCCTGAGATGCGGCCGATGGCTGGCACTTGCCAATGCTGCTCTCATCACAACAAAACACGTCAAGTTTGAACGAGAGCCTGATCACAAGCCTGACTTAATAGAATTGGAACCACAACCCACACATCCAAGCAGAGACAGTGAAGGTTATCCACTCGAGGGCTTTGATGAAGTTGGGGCTGGGACCTTGAAGGAACCTGTGCGGAACCTGGGCGGAACCTGTGCGGAACCTGTGCGGAACCTGGGCGGAACCTAGGTGGAACCTGTCAGCACACCTGGCCAAATTTTCAAAAATCATATATATACCCACTATGGACACACCACTCGAGACGATCCCTGAAGAAACTCAAACTCCAACGCCAACTCCAACACCTGCACGCGTTACCTCTGAGGTCCCGAAAACAAAGCCCGCAAAAGAAAAGAACCCCGGCCGTGTTAAATCTGGCCTTATGCTAGCAGAGCGCAACCGTCTGGCCCGTGAAGTAAAGAAAAAGGCCGAAGCACAAAAGGCCGCACCCTCAACAAGTGTCACAACAAGTGTCACAAGAAGTGAACCCTCAACAAGTGACACAACAACTGACACCAACAGCAACTCAATCTTTTATATTCTGGGGGTTGGAGGGTTGATTGTCTCTGTTATGGGTGTGTATTACCAAAGCGAGGCCATAATGCAAAAGCTTGGCCACAAATCAAACACACTGACCCCACCACCAGCAAACACACCGACCACACCACCAGAACAACCCCCAAGACAAGGAATCAAAAAAATGGAATAAAAAATAAACACATATGTATACTGCACACAAACCATGGCTGACAATAAGCTTGTGAAGTCTATCCTCGACGCCGCAACAATAACTGGCCTTGTCGCTGGTATTGGCTGGATTGGGAAAAAGGTCGTCAAGGAAAATCTCACGGCCGACCCCAGCTCGAGTCTCATGAACTACGTGAAGTTCACTGCTGCCATGGCTGGGAGCATAGCTCTCAAGAAATACCTCGAGGACCAGAAGATCCTCCCTGCCTCAATGTAAATCATATATGTATATACAGGGATGGCCTCAATCGCTATTATGGTTGGTGGGGCAATTTTGAATGCCGCTGCTTTCACTGGAGGCAACTATCTCGCAAAATATCTTTCCGGCGACAGTGGGAAAGCCGCTCTGGATGAGAAGATCAGACACGACAAGGCGTTAGAGGCCTATCAAGCGGCCTACGCTAAATATCAGAAAGACCGCACAAAGCTCCTCGACTGGATTGCCAGCAATGATCGGATCAAAGATCAAGCGAAACACAACTTTCAAGACACTGACCAAGCTCTAGTGCTCTACAACCAAACACATCCTACAGAGGAACGAATTCAAACACTCCCCAAAGAGCCCGAGTTCTCTGACTTTTATAAACCAGGCCCACAGCAGAAACAAGGCGAACTCTTGTTTATCGGCACTGGCGCGCTCGCCCTTGGATATGCAGCGTTTCGCTTTCTGTAAAAAAAAAATATATATATATATACAAACATGGGTCACGAAAGCTTTGCATTCGAAGGAGCCATCATAAGCACTGCAGCTATAAGTCTCACTTGGTTATGGTTTGAAGGCATGTCCGTATTACTTGGATCTTTTTCCCAGCTTCTGAATGATGAAAGGCGTAACCAGCCGCATGATGAAAGTCGTAACCGGCGGTTTGATGAAATACGTGAAAGGCATAACCGGAGGCGTAACCGGAGGCGTAACCGGAGGCTTGCTGAAATACGTGAAAGGAGTAACCGGAGGCTTGATGAAATACGTGAAAGGAGTAACCGGAGGCTTGATGAAATACGTGAAAGGCGTAACCGCCTACTCTCTGAACAGCAGGAGGAAGCTAATGAACAAGAACAATAACTGCTTAATGTATAATATATGGAGGCGAAACTCTCAAAGGTCTATTACAGCCCCAAAGGCTATTGGAAAGGACTTGCCGCTGTCAAAAAGCTAGCTGCAGCAGCCAAGGTATCTGAAGAGGCGGCAAAGAAATGGCTTGTCAAACAAGCCCTTTGGCAAGTATATCTCCCCGCACCACGCCATATCCCTCGGCCCAAGTTTGATGTCCAGACTCCTAATGCTGTGCATCAAGCAGATCTACTTTTTTTGCCACACGACAAACTGCCCCACGGGCGAAAGATTTACAAATATGCTTTGACAGTTGTTGATGTGGCTAGCCGTTACAAAGCAGCAGAGCCATTGACTTCGAAAGAGTCTGATGAAGTTTCGAAGGCGCTTACACGTATTTACAGGCGTGGGCCTTTGAAATGGCCACAACTGTTGCAAGTCGATCCGGGGACAGAGTTTATGGGAGCTGTGACTAAAGAGACTGGGGCTCATAAAACAACCATTCGTCGTGGGCGCGTTGATATCCACAGAGACCAAGGGATTGTTGAAAGAGTCAACAGAACCCTGGCTGAACGATTGTTTGGTTACCAGTACGCAGTTGAAATGAATCTGCCCTCTGGCCGTTCGACTGCTTGGGTTAAAAGATTGCCAGATGTTATCTCTGCCTTGAACAATGAAGTAACCAGATTGACTGGCAAGAAGCCCGCTCAAGCAATCAAAGAGAAAGCCACCTCAGCCAAACCCGCAACCCCATATGCTAGACCTGTTGGGGTGAATGAAAAGAAGCTCCCTCCTAGGGTGAACTTAAGATATCTGTATTACCCCGGTGAGCTAGAAGGTGGTAGTCGACGGGCGACAGATCCGATCTGGTCCTTGAAAGTATATAACATCGAGAAGGTTGTCACCAAGCCAGATACGCCTGTTGTGTATTATCTGTACGACGGCCCCAAGCGCGGGTTTGTCGGTGAGGAGTTGATGGTTGTGCCGGCGGGCACTCAGTTGCCACCCGCTGGGCTGTGAAACTCGATCGGTTCTGTGTGGATACCGTCTGGCAGCACCCAACGCTTGTCGTAATAAGCGGAAAGACCCAGCTTGTGCTGTTCGTACGTGTACATGGCCCCGTTGTGCATTCGAAAGCCCCTGTTTGTGGCCATGTCCTTGTGGCCTTCAAGGGCTCTTTCGTACCTTTTCCAACGAAGCTCGTTCTGATTCTTGTTGACGCCCTTGGAGGACATCTTGGCCTCGCCGCTTTCCTCGTCTTCTACGTAATAACACTTGCTGCACAGAGCGATGGCCCGTGTACCTTCCTTCTCAAGCTTGAATAAGCCCGGCTCTCTACCACTCCACTTGTCCCACGCCAACCAATTCTTCTTCTCCGCCTCGAACTGAGCGCGAAGTTCTGGGCGAACTGCTTCTTCGAGAGTGTCGTGAGCAAGAGCGAAGTACATGCTGTCCGTGTCCATCTGGATGAGCTCGAAGTCGCGCCTGTCGATGAAGTAATCAAGGAACTCGTAGTAGAACTGCAGCATGCGGAGCTTGGCAAGTTGATACACAACAATTCCGACTTGAAAGGGGCGGTTTATGGTGACCTTTTGCTTGCGCAGCTCGATCTTGTAGGCCTCTCCGATCTCTTCGAGGTCTTCGAACAAGGGTGAGCGGAGATTCTTGTCGACCTCGTCCTCGTCAGTTGTGTACACAGTTCTTGTTTGGCGCTCCACGGCTTCGATGAACTTACCGTAGGCACTGTTGCCAAGGAGCTTGAATACTTCGGCAAGCAGTGCCTTCTCCCTGTCGGCGTCGCCTTTCCTGCGGCATTCGGCGACCTCGCGAACGAACCAGTTGAAAACCTTTTGCGGGTTGTAATCGATGGTGCGGTAGACTGCCGTAATCTTGAGGCCTCTCTTGAGATACCACCCCAAGAGGGGTGCGTAGAGAAGCATCTTTCTTCGCTGACAACACACCCAGAAGCTTTTTCTGCTCGGGAAAGCGGGTTCGGCCGCTTTCTTGGAGGTAAGCGTGCATATGCTGGGGCACACATTCGTTGGGCACTGCTTGGTTGATGAAGAGCGGGGGAAACTCTTCGAACTGCTCCCATAAGTCCTGGGGGCCTTCGATGTCCACCTCCGCAAAGCCGAACCACCTCCCTGTTTGCAGCTTATCTTGGATAACTCTCGCCGCCTCCACTGGGTCTTCGTAATGTACAACCTTCTCTTTACCGCAGGGCATCTCCTGCAGCATCGTGCTGGGGTAAAGGGAGTTAGCATCGAACCCCACAATCCGTTTCGTGATGCGAGCTAAGTCGCCGTATTTGTGAGAGCGGATGTGGGTTTCGCCGGCTACATGTTTGCGGGTGAAGACCAGGCTTGGGCCTCCAACCACAGCCCCCTTCAGCATGGCATACGCTTCTGGGCCGGGTGCGAATAGTTGTGGGGCATTGCGCCCTCTCAGGCTGCCTCGCAAGACGTATTGCATCGATACCCCAGGCAAGGAGACCGCATCTTTGAAGATGTCAACACCGAGGCTCGTGTAAAACCCCTTCATCGTTTGGAGAGCTTCGAGGAAGGGAGCCACATCGAGGTTGTTATAATGCTCAAGCCAGTCCCCGAATGTCTTCATGCCTTTCTCGTGAAAGATGCAATTGCATTCCTCGTGCTCCTCAGGAGAAAGAATGAAGTCGTTTTTGAGTTGTGAGTACCAGCACTCGTGTGGGGGAAGCCCAGGGTAATCAAGCTTGTCAGGGCTGTCAAACCACTCGTATGGGAGCCAGGACTTGGTCTGTGTCGCTCCATACGTCTTTACCCACTTGTCGTACGTAATGCCTGGGGCCAAATAATTCACAATGTCCAAGAACTTGTAGCTGGGAGTGTTGATGAACATGATGCGCCCCTCTTTCTCAGCGGCGAAGACCTCGTTCTCACCAGCGAGATGAGCGACAAAGTACTCGCGGATAAGCTTAAGATCGTAATGGCCTGAGTTGAAGCCGACCACAGGAACTTGGTTGCACCATTTGTCGATGAGCTTGAGTTGCTTCTCAGGGAGAGTCTCAAGGTCTGGGGGCATATATTGGTCAGCCACAGCCTTGCGGATGGCTACGGCTCGCCGCTCAAGAGAGGCATAAAACAGAGCGATAAGCTCGTCAGGGTCTTTTGAGCAAATGTACTCAGGCTCAGGGTTCAACGTGTCGGTAATGGAGACTGAGATGGGCACATGCTCGCTTTCATAAGAGAGATCACGTGTCGGGCGAGCTGCCTTGGTCTTGTCCTGATACGCTTCGAAGTCGTAGACGATCGCGTGTGGATAAGTTTTGTTTCTTTTCTGTGGACAACGGACCTTCAACCAAGGATAAGGCCTTTCATGCTCCCACCTTTCAATCACGGTGTACCCTGCGGCTAGAAGAAACTGAGTTCGTTGCAGAGTCTTTTGATAAGCAACCGCCCTTGTGATTGTGTTGCCTTTACGGTCAGTTGTGATCACTTCGTTTCTTTGTTCAAGGGCAGGAAAGCACTCTAAACAACCGTGCCAGAAACAACCGTGAAACTGAAACACTGTCTTGCTTTCTGGATGATAGCCGTCAACCGGAGCCCCACAAATATACCTCTCACCGCCATGACCGCATCTGTGATGGTGGATGTGCTTGTTGGCCTGTTTCGCTACCCACTCGAGCCAGCACACTGCCTTGACACCGAAACCGCCTTCTGGGTAAAAGGCTTTCTCAAAAGCTGACTCTGGAGGAAGGACACGTTTACCAGGGCAGTCGATTTTGGTTTGGCCTCGAGTACACGTCTTGACGTGGCGCTTCAAGTTATCAGCCCGTGTAACCCTCCCGCCACACTCACCACAAGTGTAATTGTTTGTGACTTTATTGAGATCGGTTATCAAGAAGGCGTGTTCCTCATAGATGCCGATGGTCATGGTTGAAGGGCCAACCTTGTCGTAATTCGCGGGGAGTGGGCTAAAATGAAGTCACCATTGGGGAGAACAAGGTAGGCTGCAATGCCTTGCTTGAAATGCTTTTCGATTTTGGAGAAGTGCCGCAAAGTTAGCTGGTCTCGAAGCCTAGGATAAAGAGCAAAGAAGCTTTCCGCGAGTTCTCTGGTTTTGCGGATGTTGTCTCTTTTATGGGCTCCTCGATGGACAGCCAAGCAACGAAAGAGACAAAGATTGTCTTTGAAGTTGTCAAGGGCAATGACTTCTCTTTTGTTGCGAAGCCAATCAGGAAGCCACCCGAGCCCTATTTGCAGAGGTTGCCGATCAAGCACGACTTTGACCTCGAACAGGACTGCGCGTTCGTAAACCCATTTGGTGTCAGGCCTTTTAAGTTTTGCGTTTTGGAGACGAAGCTCTTCCTGAGATTGCAACCACTGTCGGGTCTCGGAGAGAGTGGCTAGCCAAGGTCCGGTTCGATTGTTTTGATAAAACCGCCTCAACTCCTCGTTTTCCGTGTTTCTTAACTCGACTGTACAGATTAACTTGATTGCGTGCCGTGTGGGGACATGTTGTTTGATTTTGTTCAAAATTCTGGCGACAAGAGGTTTTTCGAGATCAGTTGTAAAACGAAACCGGACAATTCGTCTGCCGTGTTCAACCCATCGATCAACCCGATCATAGACTTGAACAAATTGTTCAAAATCTAAGTCCTGTGGGTTGTTTCGAGGCTCTTCGGCAGGTTCGAACTGCTCAAGATTTCGTGCCTGTTCGTCCAGCCAAGCAATCAGCTCGCGTTTATCGTCATCACGCCGTCTTCGTTGTCGGGGTTGCGCCATTGCATATATACAAGGATTTTTTTTTTCTCCAATTGGTTACCCCTCTCACACAGGGTTTGAGGGAGGGGGTATAGAGTAGTGAGTGGGGAGGAACGTCAAATGCGGATTTTCAGAGCCCCAAATAAGCCGCCAAACGGCCGAGTTACCGGGCCCCCAGGTCGAATGCAATGAGGCCTGGGGGCCCGGTAACTCGGGCGTTTGGCGGCTTATTTAGGGCTCTGAAAATCCGCAATTGACTCCCTCCCCACCCACTACTTCACTCGATTTCCGCATAGTAGGGGTATCAAATGGTCCCTTAAAATTTTCAAGTGCTCGCAAAATGTGGCCTTTTCTCGATTTGCTCGCAAAATTTCGGCGAGTGCTCGCTTACTCGTGCTCGCAACATTTTGAAATTGCTCGCATGCTCGGATTTGCTCGATTGCTTGAAATTTCGTAAATCGTGCTTTGTAGGAGCTTTGTAGGTTTCTTGGTGCAGAAATAAATGTATTGTCAAATGCCATCAAATACAATTCAATCGGAAGATTTACAGAGAGCAATAGATCACAGGGGTAGTGTGCGATTGAAAGGATGAGACATGAATTCTGATTGGAATAACGTGCGAGAGGGTGCTCTTAGAAATGAAGTTTGTCATTGTAATATTACAAGCTAATGCAGAATTTTTTTTTATTTAATTATAAACATGCCCTACTACATCTATACCAATAAACTACTACTACAAACACACAAAATACACTTTCTACTATACATATAATAAACTGTGGCTGATACAAAGAATATTTAGGTACAATTACTACTATAGTTTTTTACATTTTAATTTTCACTACCACGGCAGAATAACTGAAACTTTTCCCATTTATTTTCCTGATCGGCAACTTTTTTATTTGAAATCATAAGTTTCTTTTCTAACTGGTGAACGTAACTGACTGACTTTATTTAAAAAAAATTGTAAAGGAAGGATACTGTCGCTTGCAACTACCTGTCCACACGCGTGACAAAAGCATGTTCTGCTGGCCAATCAAAATTCAAAGTTTTGACAATCAAACTTCAAAGTTTACCCGCCCACTTGGGGACGTTTTGGCGCCACTTACGCAAATGATCGTAGCTGATTTATCCACCGTTTGGCAACTGAAGACATGGCGTTTACAATAAATATTAAGTTTGGCAGGAATTTCAAGCAAGGTGTTCCACTGTTAAGTGATTCAGTACGAAACCAAGTGATAGAACTCGCACAACTTCATTCATATAGGGAAGTTGGAAGAAGGCTGCGCGTAGATGCGAAGACAGTATCTAAAGTTGTCGAACAATTCCGAGAGTCCGGGAGTACAGCTCCAAAACCTTTGAACCACACCAGGACTGCCTCTAAATGTTCTTTTCAAGACTCCATGTTGTTGGAGACTTTGGTACAAACAAAAGGATCATCGTCTTTGAGAGAATTACGGGACAATTTGGCTATTCATGGAAACTGTGGTGTTTTGTCAACTTCGACAATTTCAAGACATGTTCGAACCAAACTGCCAAGCGGTCAAAAATACTCCCGTAAAAGATTAGGAAAATGCGCATCCGAGAGATTCACAAATGAAAACTTGGTGTACACTCAGCTCTATCTTTATTACTTGTCAGATAAAGACCCCGCTACTGGACTACTGTAAAATGTTTTGACGAATCAGGATTTCAACTTCCAGATGCGGGACACAGAAACTTTGGATTTTCGTCCGTTGGTGAAGAATGCGTGGATGTTCGTCGTTATCTGTCCACCACAAACAAAACACTAAACTTTTTCGTTGGTTTAGATGGTGTTAAGTATGCAAACATGTTAGGGGGAGCTTCCAATTCTTATGAATTTCTTAGATTTTTCGATGAAGCTTCCATAGGGAACCCACGCGTTTATCAAGAATGATCATAGAATAAAGTTACAAATGGACTTACGTGATGTAGTGTTTCATCCAAATGTGCCATTACTTTTGTGCTGTTGAATAACCGGTGTTGAATAACTGAAATCAGTTTCTGCCGGGATTTTTAGCAACTACAACGGTCCGATCAATTTCGAAACGATCGTGTCTGTAATTTTTTGAATGGTCTCGCATTTCACCGTCTGTTATTAAAGTTTTAACTTGTCAGCCGTCATGCGGGATGGTTTCGTATTTCGGCGTCATGCGGCATATCACGTAACCGTTTGTTATTAATTAATTAAGAGTTTTAATTTTTAACGGTTAAGAGAGAGAGAAAGAGTGACAAGGGTCGAAACTCCAGAGGTTGTATCGACATATCAGTGACTGAACTTGAGTGGACCACGTCTCCCACGCAATGCGCGAGGTACTCGAAAGCTCCATGCCCGTACCAGCTTCTCCTGTGATGAAGGCATTATGCTCCTGAAGAATTAGATCTAATGCGTTCTGTTGGCACAAATTTAGGACCCTGTGATAACACAAAAAATCTTTGAGATAATGCCTGCATTTGATAAATATTGAAGAAAGATATTGAAAAAGATATTGAAGAAAGATATTGAAAAATTCCACTTACGGATTTATTTGTGGTCACATTTCAAAAACAGTGGCAAACTCTAACTTGGATATTCTGTTATAGACGATTTAAAATCGAGTATTTGAACGCAGAGCGTGCACCAAGAAAGAAGAGGAAAATAAATTACACGCGAGACAACCAGGAACATAGCGCGACAAATATTCTGGCATGTATTAAGCGCGTGGAAAACATCACTTGAACAAAAGATATTGATTGATAAACACAACGCCACACCGTGTAGGGCAACTTCCGGTCCACTCAAGTTAAGTCATTGATACTACGATAAAGGAGCTAAAGATTTTTGTTTATTTCACTAGTGAATAACGTGTTTTCCACGGAAAATAAACGGTCTGACATCAACTTCAACCTTTCAGATGCTACTCAGTGTGGTTTACGGCCTAATTCCGACGGTTAAGAGGCGGAACAGCTTCCGAAGAAATTTGTCCTCAAATGAGTTTCGTCCCTTGTCAATTTTCTCTTCTCCCCTATTTCCAGACGCCGAAATACGAAACCATCCTGCATGACGGCTGACGAGTTAAAATTTAATAACAGACGGTGAAATGCGAGACCATTCAAAAAATTACAGACACGATCGTTTCGAAATCGTATCAACGGATTTGATCGGACCGTTGTAGTTGCTAAAAATCCCGGCAGAAACTGATTTCAGTTATTCAACACCGGTTATTCAACAGCACAAAAGTAATGGCACATTGGGATGAAACACTACATCACGTAAGTCCATTTGTAACTTTATTCTATGATCATTCTTGATAAACGCGTGGGTTCCCTATGAAGCTTCACAAGCGGAAGATTTTGTTACACAACGTCCTGTGTTGGAAGTTGGCTGCACATCACGGTGAAGCTGAACGAGCACTGAGAAATTTTTTTAATGACATAGGAATTGAACTCTTGTTTCTGCCAGTCTATTCACGACACCTTAACCCAGTGGAAGAAGTTTTTTCAAAGTTGAAATATTTGTTAAAGTACAGGTACCAAGACTCTGTGTTTGAAAATTTAGAATATGCAGTGTTACGAGCGGTTGGGGATATAACAGCAGTCGACCTGTATGGATACTACAGGCATGCAGGATATCTGATCTGAAGTCATGGTTTCATCTATTTCAAGCTGGCTCTGAAAGAAAAACTTTCGCGCTTTTTGTTCGGGCACTGGATGAAAGCTCAGCCATGAACCATTTTAGTGTTTTCTGAGTTTTGGGTTCTTTTCGGATATTTCCAAAGATCAGAACAAGTTTGAAACTGAAAACAGACACCGTTGTTTATCATCTCCGTCCACTTCCACCCGTAGTGGTTTCTGTTGTGTTGAAATCTTCAAAACTCACCATATGATAAGTGGCATAAAGTCCATAAACCCCGGCAAACATTGGAAAAGCCTATTTACGTGAAGTTTGAATGGCTTTTTTAGTACATGGTTTAGTTCCTGGTTGTCGCAAGTTTTAACATTTTGTTAAACCATTGTCACCCGGCAAAATTTAAATGCAAAAACATGTTTTTGAAGAGGAAATTATACAAAAGGGACGGTATCAGTGAGGACACTTGAACTTGAACATGCGAAAGGTAAAAGTGTGAAAACTGAAAGTGTATGTGAGGATGTTTATGGTGCAAAGATGAATGGTAGTTATCTTGACATGCTTGTATTCTTCTTCAAGATAAAAAAATGTCGAAAGGAAAAACTACACAGTTCTATAAAAAATAAAATAAAAAATAAGTTCTGTTAAAAAATCTTGGCTAATGCGGTACCTGTGGGTTCAGATTTTGTCTTGCATATCAAAGTCTAATACGGAAATAACGAATTCAAGCAAACTTCGAACCTTAAAAACCCTTTTAGACTCGACGTTTGAATATTTCGAAGGTCGCATTTTATTTTAGCAAATTAATTTGAAATCTACAGTCAACACTTTTTGTGGTTATGGGCTTCATGTTTTTTTTTATTTATTTTATTTCATCATTGCCCCTGAAGAAAAAATCACACAAACATCGCACGCGGAAGAATTACAAACAGAGTTCTCTGAATAACTCTAGTGAAACTCCGGCAATCTTAACCGTTGTTTTCGTAGCAAGTGTTTCCATGAATCTTGAACAAAACTAGGGAAACATGAAGAAGGAAACCAACAGCACGAACTTTGTTTAGGTTACAGTGACGACTGCTTATACACCACAAACTTTTGCTGCTTTTCATTCCACCTCATCAATATTTTTAAAATCTAACATCTTAAGGTCGCGGGGGATACCTGGCCATGAATAAATTTATAAGGCAAAATTTTAGCAGGGGTGCCACTTTGAAAAACGTTATATCGTGAACGTTTGGAAGCCGATTTCGCTAAAATTTAACAGAGATATTGGCGAATAATGGAAGTGCATAATAATTGTTTTTTTATTGAAGAGATCGCGCTTTTCGGCAATGCTGTAAGCGACTAAAGTTACGTTTTTTAAAAACGTCGCTTTGTGTCCAAGTTTGCTCCTCGAGAAGAACACAAAGGAAGTTAACTTCACCACTCACTGATCCGTCAAAACGTCTATTGTGTCATATCTGACTCCGATTTTTTGATTTCAACTTCAATTAAAAGTTATTAGCTTTTAAAGGAGTAAAATTGTCCATGTTAGAATTTGAAGCCTCATATCTTCCCTTTGAAAGCCTATTTAAAAATTTTGAGTCAGATATGACAATCTACAACACACCTAGTTTACCTCCCTGCAGTTTCAACTCATGAAATTCTCTATCCGCGCTGAATTCTTGGACACAAAATTGCTTGTTTTTACGCTTCCGAAGGCAAACACGAATTATCATATTTATGGTAATTTTTCTAATTTTATTCCACGGGCCGCTATTGTCAACACTTCATGCAGAAAGAACAATGCGTTGAAAAATAGTGTATTTTACCAGACAGCGCTTTGCACGTGCAGAAACATTACAGAGCCTGTTCGTGAATATTTCGTGCATTTTCGGTATCAGCCGTCGCATTTCGTGCATACTCTTTTCATAAATACATACTGATGAGCGGAAACTGTCCCCCGCGACCTTAATTACATACTCCATTTCCTCATAGACATGTTTAAAACAATTAATACAATAAAGTCTAGTTACATTGATGAAAAACACTCATGCACACGTCACAAAGAACAATATTTCTTTCGTGTTTTCTATCATCCAAGCCATTCTCTTGGGACTTCACTTAGTTATGACTGGTTCATTTTTTTACACACAGGGATTGACACCTCGTCAATATTTTTTAAAATCTAACATCTTTAAAATTGCATACCCGTACCCTATTTCCTAGACATCACGCCACATGGAGAAGTGTTTCATCAGGATTTCCAAACACAGAGAAGTGAGTTGAAAAAAACGAGGCGCAACCGTGTTTGGATATCTGATGAAACAGTCTTTCGAGTGTTTGATATAGCTTCTCTAACCGTTAACAATTCTTGGAGAAATTCAAAGCAAAATTTTACCAAATGCTGTGGTAATCAGCATCACACATCCAAACCTTCTTTGTGGTTGCAATTTCCTTTGTTTTCTCTTCATGAATTGTTAATAAGTTCGAGAAGAAATGTTCATGCAAGACAATGCTTCCGTCTTAAATCTCATTGATGGAAAACATTTTGAAATTCTTTTAAAATACTAATGCACACGCCACATAAGAACAATATTTCTTTTGTTTTTTCTGTTATTCAAGCCATTCGTTTGGGACTTCACTTGCTGTCTTGAAGCCCAGTTGTTTCTCGTGTGTCTAATTTATGAGACCAAAAAAGTTGAAAGATGACTATACAAGCGTCACAGTTAGACTTGCCACAAGTCCCTTCCAATACTAATTTTCGGTTCGGCTTAACTTAATTCCGCGCGCAAATTTATCGAAGGTTGACTTGTGGCAAGTCTAGCGTCGCAGTGTATTTATCAGGAATTGTGATTCTGATCTGTCTTCCATATCTCGTAGAACACCCATCTAATTTCGCGCGAGTCAAGGAGCTTTATGATCTGAACTACAAACTAACGTATTACTGCGACAAAGTGATTAGAAATGACTACAATTGAACCTCCTTAATACGGACACCAAACAGGCAGACCTCAGAGGCAGGGACTGTATGAATTTTGGTATCCTCGGGGCCAAAGATCTCTCCGTAACAGAGAGGTGTCCGTACTATGGTAGTGTCCGTAAGGAAAGGTTCCACTGTACCATATAATATTTTATGATGCTACAAAGCCTGGACCCTGGGAATAGAAGCAGATGTTTCATGGAGGGGGGCTTGCGTTCCCCTGAGAAGACATCTAAAGAAGGACTGCAAACATTACGTACTGACGACGAAGAGGTTCTGATTGGTTCGCAGTTGTTTCAAAGCTTTCATGTCGTCAGAAAGCAGAAGTATTAAAGTACCAGTTTGATCAAATTTTCAAGTTCATCTTTTTTCACTTTTCGAAAGGCAATAATGAAATGATGTATTTGGTAACCGTTTCTCAATCCGACCAAGGGAAAACGGTTTTTTTCGGCCGTACTTTTCGCATTGCACGGCCGCCATTAAATTTGCATGTTCCTGAAGTTCCCAAAGACAGCAGCGAAAGTGACGTCAGCGACTCAAAAATGCCTTTCTTCGGAGTTGTTGTTTTCCAGGGAACGGCAAAGAAATGTATCAAAATGTAAAACGCATGTGTAGAGGCTTTATTTTCGCTTATGAAACCTATTGTTTTGTGTCGCTATCGCTGCCGTTGTCGCGAGTGATTGAATAGTTATTGTGAGAGAGAAATGTTTGAGTCTCCGACGTTTGACACTTTAAAGAGGACAGGATGTTATGTACTAATAATCATTCGGTCATCATTCATCTATCATGATCAATCATTGCCCTTTGTATCAGAAATCCAATGCAAACCTAATGCAACATATTGCAGGATAGGTTCTAACATATTTCATTGCAGTACAGCATGTGGCAAGTCATAATGTTGCAAGACGTTACTGTTGCAAACAAGTTGGTGCAACGGTTGCACTTTACCGGCCACTGCACATTGTGCTACACACTGCAACCGTTAAATTAAATGCAGCTTGTATCCTAAAATGTCAATTTTTGAGAACTATTGTTTGCCAATTACTTAAACGGATTATTGGATCATTGGAAGATTCATGATTCATGATATGTCAAATTTTAGACCTGATGCAGAACCTGATGAACCGTGTAAAAACACTTTTCATGTATTTCTTCCTAGTGAGGCTGCCATTCCAGACATAATTAAATCAGAGGTAAAGCGAAGTAACTTTCATTGCTGCTTCAAGTTAAAGGATACTTTTCGTGGTAGGAAGGTACAAATACTCCTTCTTTTCTATACTCCACAGGACAGGACAGCTTTGCTAACTGCTGCTCATACATTAGTAATGCATCTGGTCTGTTGTGACTATTTCCCTATTAATAATAACACATGCTATTAGAATTAACCCTCTAACTCCCAAGAGCGCCAAATGTCAAAATTCAAGGAAAATCGCAATTTCATTTGTAGAATATTGAAAAACAAATGGTACCATGCAAAAGTACATTAGAAGAGGTTTCATTTGAATAGTCACACCATAGAATTTTGTTGACAGACATAAAAGTTAGAACTACATGTACAGTGTACACTACATGTTTCCGCAACTGACAATGGGAGAAGACTGAATGTATGTCCACAAAAATGTTTCAAGGAAGATTTAAATTAGTAGCTTTGCTAGAGTAGGTTGGGACAGTACAACAGCGTTAACTGATCATTTAGCCCTCTGGCCATTTAGCCCCCAAATAAATAAATGTTTCACAAAAGGAAGAAACTGGAGTATATGTAACTATATTCCTCATTCAAAATGTGTGTTGCGTGAAAAGGAAACTAGAGTATATTGTATAATCCTCGATCTAAAAGGGAGTTACATGTCTTACAATTTGGGGGACTAAATGTCCAGGACTAAATGGCTAGGGAGCTAAATGACTGGTGACTGGTAATCGCAACAGCTTATAACATTATGCCAATAATTTACTGTAGACCTGTGACTGTATCCGAGCCCCCTCCCCCCCCCCCCCAGCTGTAGCCTAAAAGTCAAACCACTACTCTTTGTTTTATCACATTCCCTACTGTAGTATTTGCATTTCCTGCGATCTGTCAGAGGTCACAGATTTCTTTGGTTTTGGCCATTCTACAGTGCTGTGTATTTACCTGAGCAAAATACTTTCCTTTTGAAGACAAAACCTTCATGGACATATCAAGGATAAGTCTCAAGAATTCCCACAAAGAACCTAAAAGAAACATAGTTTAGTTAGGAAGTCTTGAGAAGTCCATTTACAATGTTTGGGCATTTTATAATTCCACTGTACGTGGGGTATGTAGATGTATGCAAGCAACCTTTAGAAATGCACAATCATTATGATAATGTTGTAAGGCTTCTAGGAAAGCATGCTGGACAGAAATGTACAATAGTAATCAACTATCTTATCTCTGTCACACACACTGGATCTAGGTAGTATGAGCTGCTTAGTTGAGATTCTTCCTCCCAGACTTAACCTAGTGAACTAATGCTCACTTTTCTCCTGCTAGAATTATTTTTGTGATAATGACAAAAAAAACTCTTCTTCAAGATGATCAAACTTCACTTTGGTGTTCCCATACAACCAGTTTAACACAATAAAAATTTTACTAACTAAAACTACATGTCTCGCAGAACCTCACGAAGCTTGGGGGAGGGTGCACCTCAAAATTTTAGTGACGGGGGAGAGAGAGATGGAATTTCTGGTTAAACTGGAGAGGTTGGGTTCCATGGTAACAAAGGTCTCATAATTTGAGGTTAACACTACAAAAATTTTACTAATAATCATTGTCAGTGGGGCATCCAGACTCCAGTCGCACTGGTTGGGGGGGGGGGGGATGAGTGAATAATGGGTGGGGGGGGGGTGGAGTAATGGAAATGTTCAAATAAAATTTTTTGGGTCTTCAAGCCTTATATTTTTGCAAGATTGCAAGATTTTTTTTGGCTATCATGAACTCCTGCTTTCTCTAACAATGTTTTCCTTATGTGTTTAAGATACAGTTGAATCTCCCTAATACAGACAGCAAAGGGACAGACAAAAGTGTCGCGTTATAGAGGTGACCGTACGATGGGAATGTATGAATTTGGGTATCTTAGGGACCAAGTGAACTATTCATTATAGAGAGGTGTTGGTAATTTAGACATGTCTGTTAGGACAGGTTCTGAATTTACCTCTAGCTTCCTTGGTGACTGGTATTGCTGTAAGATCATTGATGACATAATCAAATGTTGTACCTTCCTTGATACACTGCTCTAAATATTTAACACAGTCACCTATGTGTACCTTTATAAAAAAATATATTATCACCACAAATGTTGTAAAATAAAATTGTAAGGCTAAATAAAAAAAATTAAAACATCCTTTTCAACCTATTAATAATTCATTACGTTTGAGCAAAGTAAATCATGAAGTAGTGGTTTGGTAACCCGACCTTAATTAGCATAGATTTTGGCAATTTTATTTATTTATGTATTTTATTTATTTTCTCTGTATTTAATGATCAGTTTGAGAAGCTAAATCAAACACTCAAAAGAGTGTTTCATCAGGTATCCAAACACCTAGAAGACGTTTTAAAAAAACTTGGCTGTGCCTCGTTTTTTCAACCTACTTCTTTGTGCTTTGAAATCTTGATTAAACACTTCCTTGTGTTTAATATATTATTTTAATGACAATATCAACGTCAACACAGTCCCTTTCAGGCATATATTGCTATATACACTCACTTGATCATACTAGAAGATTACATTAATTTTAAAAGCACTGTTTCAGAGCATGTACCAGTAACTAACCACTTTAAGTTGAATGCTGATTCACTTGCAAATTGTGCTACCTGTTTCTTTTACTAAGCCATAAAAGCATTTTGATGCTAAAATAATGGCTGGTTAATGTTTGCTGTTGAAGAGATCCCATTAGATCAAAATATTCCACATAATTTTTGAAAAATTATGTGAATCATAAAAGATCATTCATCCCAAAGGATCATATGCAGTGCTTTATACATGTATTTACTATTCATAGCCAATTTTTGTCCTTCTTGATGAAAATACACGTACCAGAACATTTGGAATGATTGCATCTCTCTTACTTTACCAGTAACTAACATGAACCTGTCATATATGTAACTTTAGCAACAAAGTGTTTTTTCTGCTACAAAACACAATAATTATTTTGTGAGTGAAAAATTGCCATTATTGCCATAATACCCAGCCCTTTATGTAAAATCTGAATTCATTCAGTTACCAACCTTGTGATGAGTTCCTGTAAGACTGTCCAAAGAATCTCCACATATCCCTCTTAGATACTTTATGGCACATTTTATAACAGCTTCATCAATCTTGCATCATTAACAATGGTAATATCATTAAGGATCAAACATTCCCACATGAGTTGAGTACATTAATTTTGGTTACCTTACTGGATTGTACAATTTTCAATAAAACCTCTCTGCCTATAAATATAAACAGAATAATAACAGGAATGTACATGTACAGTTACACTTCAATAATGGATACAAATGGATACACTAACAATTAATATTATTTGTTGTATCGAGCAAAATTCTTTTTTTTTTTAGCTTAAAACACGTCAGGTCCTCAAGTCTTAAGGAGCACATGAGATACTATTTTTTTTGCCATGACAAAAATACCTTTGTATTATGCTATCTCTCATCTCAAATATGCCCCACCACCTTTTTGGAGCAAGACATTTATACCCCCCCACAATCCACCACCACTTCTTTCAAGCACCCTCTCCCTCCCCGCTTTTCCTTCACTACCACAACAATAAATGATGTATTTCTTATATTACACCTGTCCTGTACATTTTTACCGCACCAATTCGGGCACAAATTAACATTGCATACTCAGGAACTTTGGGGGAATACTGGTATTGGTGCTAAAACAAAATCATAATTACAGGTAATCATGAATCAATGAATGGTGAACTGCCAGCATTTTGCTATTTAAATTATAATAAGCTCCCTCTACCCCACTCAAATGCACTTGAAATATATACATGTAAGCCTTTCCCCCCTTTATTAAAGGATACATCTACCATAGTAACAAACTTGGGGGAGTGCTGCAGGAGTTCATTTAGAATACCACCATCCCCTCCCCCAAGGATAAGAACAGTTTTGTTATTGAAGTCTTCTCTCCCACTTCCTGTGATTGTTTTTGTATAAGTTATGTCACTTTCAGCGAGATCTGTAGATACGAAATATTGTAATAGTAAATACTGAGTCAGACTTGTACCAAGGTTAAAAATGTGCTGTGTGTTTGACTTTGGGGCAAGAGCAGACTGAGTGCATGCTTACTGTACAATCCTTAATTTGTGCACAGAGTTACCACCAGTTTGAGCACAGGCTTACTATACTCTGAACAGGCAAAGTTAAGGAAAGAGCCACCAGCCCTTCATGTGGTTAGACGAGAGTCTCAATAGGGTTTACACTTTACGGTTAACAAACGGCCCAGAAATTTACTCATTGGCCGTAAAAACCGCCAGGCAAACGCAGATTAACTTTACAGTGCTCGAAATTGCGCCTGTATCAGGCACATTTGTGACTAAAGATTTCGCAGTTTTGTGACTAAAATTTGTCTAGCTAATAAAGGAATTATATTCAACAGTCTTGTGTCTTACTTGCAACTGGTAGTTGTAATTTTATCCGAAAAATCCTGCGAAATCCATGTTGAATGTTGCATGACTTAATCGTCGATTTCATGCTCCACGCGGTGTCCAAGAAGTTTATCACGGGAGCACTTTTTCAGGCTTTCTCAGAAATTTCCCATTTCCGGTTCCGGTATTAGTACATGTACTGAGGAGTATGATTTCAGAATCGGAGAAATAACCGAAATGAAATCAAGACAACTATACTATTTATATGTCGGAAAAATCTGAGACCTTTCGGAGTACACAGCACAGCAGGATTTTGCCCGATCCCCGGCACGGCGATAGCATGAATTTGTTTGATGTCGGCCCAACGTTTTTACCTGTGTGACATATCTCGCGACATAGCTCTTTTAAACAGTGGCTAAATTAATTCATGAAACTGAGGTACTAGGTCAAGACGAGGTGCCACGGGATAAGGAGACGCACTATAATCTATGATTACTACTAGTTTATTTATAAACCATCAGCTCCCCCCTATTCTTGAAATTAAGACATTCTATGTGGGAAAGAGCCAATGCCACAAAATGCCAATGCCACAATGCCACAAAACAATGAAGTTTGCCATTAGTTCTTATGTGGAGCATTACTTAACTTTTTAAAACAATGGAAAATTAATTTAAATTTTCTGTTCACCATAATGGAAAGAAATTAACCATTAGCTGTAAAAATGACAAAATTTTAACTGTTACACTGTAACTGTAAAAGCCACCACCCCACTGAGACCCTCTTATAGATTTCTTCTTTAGTGCATAATTATGCTTGATACATGACCGGGTATGCCATTGCGACATGAATTATGTGTCAAATACATAGGGTTGCACATAAACAGTTATCATGGACACCCTTAAAAGCCACAAATATTGTGTTTACATGTAGCTCAAAGGCTACTGAGTGAGTTTAAAAGCCTATAATTATAGACATACAGTGTATAAGACCTAGAGAATGTTAGCTTAAAGTACAATAACATCAATGAAGTGTACTTACTAACATCATTGTCTAGTATAAGCACATTCCCAAACTGTGTTGAGTGTAGAATTTTGATATTTTGGTGAGGTGAATCTACTTCATATATTAATCTACATCAAATTAAAGCAAAAATCAAAGCAAAACATGAATTTTATTTTGCATGTATCACATAAAATTTCAGTAATTTTGCACAACATAATAAACCAATACCATTTTGGAATTTCTTCACTACACCTTTCAAGCACATGCATATGTTGTAGGTTAAAATTATTTCAAACTAGGTTAATTTTTATTTTCCTTTGTCTGAGATTATGTTAATAAATCTGGGACAAAGGAAAATAAAAATTAACCTACCGGTAGTTGAAATAATTTTTGACCTAAAATAATTTTAACCTACAACACATACTCTGAAGTTCAAAGCCCAACTAAGGTGTTAATGTCTTTTTCACTGCCATCAATCTTATGGCGACAAATATTGGACCAGCCTGAAAACAGAAACTGACAAATGAATCGAAATCCACCAATCATAAGCCACAAACATGACCTTTTAACCATTTTGCATAAAGCATTGTTGCTAATCCTGAGATGTCCACAATGATATTCGCCGCAGTATTAAGGTGGCTCGAAGTAGTTTTTTTGAGGTCACACTTCCCTTTTTGAATACGCTTATACATAATCTTACTTTAGCTCAATAAATCTGAATTTCATACCAGATATTAGGCTTGGATGAAAATTTTGGATGATGCCCTTTTTATGCTAATCAGCGTTTCCATAGCAACGGTAAACAAATATAGCGAAAAACAGTTTTTCCTAAATATCTTTCGATTTTGGGGCTACCCGTGACAAGCGAATAAATGCGCTATAATCTACACTTCGTTGCACACAAAATGGGAAAATTTCAAACAAATTAAACTGTTCGATTTTGAGTAAATTGCAAAAACATTTTTTAACATGTGTTTTTCATGTTTGAAATATAAGCGGTCAAAACATTTCATAGGTCTCACAAATTATCATTAAATTGCCACAGAAAGTTTCCTTGGATTTAAAATATTACTCCCTGCAAATAGCTCTGACTAACTCCTCGGCAATAAAGAGATCGAGCTTTTCATTCAAATGCAGTTTTACTTGACGTTTTCACTCTTTAAAAGTTTCAAGCGCATTTGCATATAAATTCAAAATTAACAAATGAAGATGTTTGATATCTTCCCAGTATGTTTTTAAATATATAGGCAATAATATTTCCAAGTTTCAGTCCAATTGATTCAGAGGAACATCCCGAAAAGAACCGTTGAAGTTCGAGTACGAAAGCAGCGACCTCGAGATGAAAATCCAGTACAACGAGTGTGACATCGCATGTTTATTTCACATGAGCGCTCGGTGACAAATTCCTCTATGCACGTGGGTGTTTTCGTATTGTAATTATTCAAGTATTGTTTTCATTATACGCATTAGTTTTCAAATACATCATGGTTCGTACTCGTCGACAAAATTCCAAATTCAACCGAAGAGATGCTTCGAAAAAAGCAAGAGAAAAGCGGTGGATTGGACGGCCCCCTATAAGTGACCCACCTGAAAAAGCCGGAAGAAATATTCCCATCCTTCGCTCAAGTCAAATTTCCTGAATGAAAATTATGTTATCAATCTAAAACTTTTAATGGAAGGACTGAAGACATGTTATAGTTGCAATGAAGGTCCATTTCTTTTGGAAGATATAAAAAAGTCTCCATCGCGCAATGGCCTTGAAAAAATGAAAAAAAAGAAACTTGAATAATTACGAAATCAGAGCAAGCGTGCATAGAGGAATTTGTCACCGAGCGCTCGTGTGAAATAAACATGCGATGTCACGCTCGTTGTATTGGATTTTCATCCCGAGGTCGCTGCTTTCGTACTTGAACTTCAACGGTTCTTTAAGGGATTTTCCTCTGAATCAATTGGACTGAAACTTGGGAATATTATTGCCTATATATTTAAAAACATACTGGGAAGATATCAAACATCTTCATTTGTTCGTTTTGAATTTATATGCAAATGCGCTTGAAACTTTTAAAGAGTGAAAACGTCAAGTAAAACTGCATTTGAATGAAAAGCACGATCTCTTTATTGCCGAGGAGTTAGTCAGAGCTATTTGCAGGGAGTAATATTTTAAATCCAAGGAAACTTTCTGTGGCAATTTAATGATAATTTGTGAGACCTATGAAATGTTTTGACCGCTTATATTTCAAACATGAAAAACACATGTTAAAAAATGTTTTTGCAATTTACTCAAAATCGAACAGTTTAATTTGTTTGAAATTTTCCCATTTTGTGTGCAACGATGTGTAGATTACAGCACATTTATTCGCTTGTCACGGGTAGCCCCAAAATCGAAAGATATTTAGGAAAAACTGTTTTTCGCCATATTTGTTTACCGTTGCTATGGAAACGCTGATTAGCATAAAAAGAGCATCATCCAAAATTTTCATCCAAGCCTAATATCTGGTATGAAATTCAGATTTATTGAGCTAAAGTAAGATTATGTATAAGCGTATTCAAAAAGGCAAGTGTGACCCAAAAAAAACTACTTCGAGCCACCTTAACTTCAGAGTTCACATGTTATCGAAAAGCCTGGTGAGCTTCTTTGTTAACTCTTGGATTTATGACTGCAAAATATCATGCAATGTTGACATTTTTTTTTTCCTACAGGAATTAACTGTATATTTTCAACCACATCCCACCATCCCAAATCTTCTTCACTTAGTTCCCAATCAGGGTTTTTGTTAATAACAGGGACAAAATGGCGTTCCGCCCAGATTCTAAAAATAGAACATTCAAGAACTATGCAGGTAGCTACGAAAAAACAGGTGCTACAAAGCACTGTTCTTGGGTACAACTCGACAATTATCCACAACATGTACAGGAATCGCAAAAACTGGTGTTTCCGAGGCAGCCATTTTGAAATATTTGTCCGCATTTCGATCCCACAATGCAATGCTGCCAAATATGATGTCATCTGGGCAGAACACTATTGAAAATAACAGGGACCATTTTTTGTCATGCATTGATCCCAATTCAGGATACATGTAGGCGTGGGAGGGGGGGGGGGGCACCCAAAATGACCCAAAATGACCAATTTGGGTCTTTGTTTTAACTGCTATGAGAGCCTGACATTACTAATGAAGCATAGTTTTATTTCACTCATAATAATAGCAGTTTTTTATTCATTACAAATATCTTAGCACATTTTCCTGCCGTGGGAAATAGCCAGAACAAGAATTGAAATAACTGAGTAAAGGTCGCACGGGCAATGCTCTAACAAAACCCTGTTCCCAATCCCTTTTCTCTAAGGTGACTGCACCATCCTCCACTTTAAAAGTGCAAAAAAAAGGACTTAACAGTTCAAGATTGAGCACTGTCAGTAAATTTATTAATACCTGTCAAAGTCGTACTGTATTAGGAGATCGTCTACTGTCGGATAATATGTGTTGATAGCTGCACCTCGGGAAATTGGGGGCAAATGCAATGACTTCACTGGAGAGAGTACATCACCAATTTCTTTTGATAAACTTTTCAGCTGCTGAGCTTGCCAAAGGGAAACAAAATAAATTCATTTATTATTTATTATTATTATTTATTTATAATTTAATTATTATTGTAGAATTATGGAATATATTTTGGAATAGATTTGACACTATTCAATACATTTATTGAAACTGTCATATCTAAAACCCTTGCTGGCACATAATTTTTTTTTATTTTAATAACTTTAAAGTCCTGATTTTAATAGGGGATTACTTTGTAGTGATCGCTCTGCATTTATGTAAATGTATGCACCTGTAGGCTAACCATTAAATGTCTAATTAGAGTACAAATGTCTCCAGCAGTAGTAAACAAAAACCTACATCTTTAGAAACTGCTAATTCCTCTCCAGATTCCTTTTGTCCACACTGCATGACATCCAAAGTAACCAAACCAGTGCGAAAACTTCGAAGAGTCCAGTGCCTGCAGAAACAAAATATGTTAAAGTCGCACTCGGGCCACGATGGCCCACACGGCCGGAGCTTAACCCGGTTTCTGTAGCATGAAGCAACTAGGAATATTGCTACTCCCCCCTGGATGGGATGCTAGTCCATCGCAGGGTTACCCCTAGCATTTTTTCGCCGGTACCCATTTATACACCTGGGTGGAGAGAGACAGTGTGGAGTAAAGTTTCTTGTCTAAGGAAACAACATGACGGCAGAGACCAGGCTCGAACCACCGACCTTCAGGTTGAAAGTCCGACGCGCTAACCACTAGACCACCGTGCCGCCCACAGAAACAAAATATAATACATGTAAAATGACTTGATGATGATGGAATACATATACCATATTTCCTTGGATAATAGCTGGGACAATAATTTATTAATTTTTTCACTTCAGAAGGGGGAGATTATTCAAGGGGAAGCAATTACAGCTGAAATTGAGAGGGGCGGTTATTTTAAATATTGTTTACTGGAAGTGCTTATGTGACAATGTGCTAATTAGAGAATTAGAGAGCTCCAAGAAATAAAGGAAACAGTCAAATACACAAACGTAACTATAGAAAAACTATATGAAACATGTGCTTTTGAATTTTCTGTAATTGTAACAAATAATTGTTTCTTATACAAGAAGTGAATTTGTAACTTGACTAGGAGATGTGAAAGTGGTTTGGGGGGGGGGGGGGGGGTGGGGTGGGTGGGGTCAATTGTGGGAAGGAATTTTTTCAGATATTTCCACCAAAGGGGGGTGATCATTCCCGGAGGCAATTAATTGAGGGACGGCTATTATTTTCATGCTGTGGTTACAAATTATTATCATCAGATTATCATTTTTTTTACATGTAGCTCAACCACTGAGCTGCAAAGCAGGCACACAGCCAGACAAAAATTCTTAGAGGCAATAATATTATCAGAAAAAAAAGAAAAAAACACTTCTTTCATTACTTATGTGCAGTAAGCACATGAGGTATAAAATGGGCCCCATTTCTTGGTGTTTTTGGTGTCACATTTGTGCATGTAAATTTATGCATGCATGTTTTAGTGTACGCGAACTTGCCCCTGCCTCCCATAGAAAGTTATTTTTGTCCCCTATTGGGGATTCTCTCTGGAATAACCCAATTAATAGAAATATTTCATGGTTTGGGAAGTATTAGACTATTGTCGGTTTGATCGGGAATCAATAAGTGAGTACAGAAAAAAATGGTTCCTTCAATCAACATGTCTTGAGTGGTGGTGCAATGTGTGCCACGCACAATTTGTTGAGGGGGGAGGGCTGCATGACCCATTTAAAATATCCCTGAACGTTTTGCATAACACGGCATGTAAAAACAAAAGGTCCACTTTTATTCAAGGAGATGCAAGTAAACTCGTGGCCGGGTATTCTACAATTTAGCCGTTGGTTACGCTTCGTAAGACGATTGCATGCACCTGTATATATATCTGGCTGGGTGTCAGTTCGCTTCAGTTGTGGTACTACTTCAACTTACCCGCCATCTTTGCCAACAAAGATAAACAAACAGCTCTTCCCATCTTCCAGCTCAGTGGATACCACAGGACCTCTAGCGTGATATCTTGTTAAAATTTCGAACAATTTTCTCTTTAAATCATTGTTTCTTAGGTCTACATCTGGAGTTTGGAAGTCAAAAATACTGTGACTGACCTGTACGCCCGCGCCCGGGTAATCCGCCATTTTGAAAGCATCGAGCGGAGAAGGCTCTGGAAACGAGTTCGCAACTATCGCTGGTCGACTCGCTGGTCGGTTTAACTTCGTTAAGATGACGATGACTAATCGACTTATTTGTTTCAGTCGATTACTTCTCGGATCATTCTCGGGTTGCGCGGATTACCCTGGTGACAGGGCCCTGGTGACGAGATTTCTTGCGCACGAAACGTGTTGTCGCGTTTCAGCCGTGTGGTGTTTTTTTTCATGTGTGGAATGAATGAGTGCTGTGTTGCAGAAAATGCCTGAACTTGTAGCTGTTAAAGAGGAAAAGGAGACGCGAAAAAAACGTAAAGATTCTAAAACAGCTGAGATATGCAGAGTAGCAACGGAAAATGGTGAATTGACAAATGGATTGATACCCGAAGAAAAACCGCCGCAAAAACACGAGTTTGGACAACATCTGAAAATTATCAAAATAAATGACCAGGTTCGAGAGTTACAGACCATTCTAAGAGACAAGTAGGTTCCTTTATGTTCTTTTTTAGCTTTAATATTTCCTAGGTGGCAATGTTGACTGCTCAAGAGTTCTAATTTTGTAAACAAACACATGCCAGTCTGCATTCCGTGTGGGTTTATACTTACGCTTAAGCTTGTCTTCTGCGTGGGTTCAACCTCTATTCAAAATTTTATAGTCCTGCAAGGGGCGACCATCACACTGCACACTGTCCGATACACACCCAGGTTAGGAGCTGATACGAGAGTGTGTGTGAAAGTATTAGTATTAGTAGTAAGTATATTTACATGAGAGGGGCACACGTCTTCACTGTGCACACAATCACTGTTGATGATCTCCGGGGTGGGGGGGGGGGGGGGGGGGGGGTACTCTGGATTTAAAATGAGGGATGTGCAATACCCCATATACAAAAAAAAAAAACCCTAGGGCTTCCAGCAAAACTGAATAAAATTCCCCAAACCGCAATTAAACCCAAAAATATCCCATGCTGAATTTTTAACCTCAAAAATACCAAATAAGTTTGGTTGTGCTACAGTACATTCGTAACACTACATGAGGGCTATGCATGGCAACAATTCTTTACCACAAATCTCCATATTGTTTTGAATACCCCAAAAAATCCTTGCTTCACTCAAGACACCCCCAAAAATACTTGCCAAAATGTTCTTAACCAAAAAAATCCTGGAATCAAAAATTTCAAACCAGTCACTTTCAATAATTCGGAGTACACCCCTCATCATCATTTTCCACCGTCAAAATTTAGCCTTCTTTCCTCTCTTTTATTTATTTTCAAACAGTCTTTCAAATTCTCCAACATTCCTAAGTTAAATATCCGTCCCTCATTTTGTTTTTCTCTTTCAACTAACTCCACCGATCTGACTATTCAGACCAGTCTGACTTATTTGTGTAGGTCCAGCTCTCCTAGAATGCATCAAACTGGTCCAAGGTGTTTATTTTTTTAATCTGGCTAATGTATAGTGTTACGAGAAAATGGGAATTTGAAAAGAGACCAATTTGAAGTTGTACTGTTCATTTCATACTGGTCAATCTTCTGCAATTACCCCTTAAGTTGAAAGCTTTTAAGTTATGTTATTACAATGTATGCTTACCATAATTTCACTTCGACATATGGTGGTTGAACGCAGTTTGTGCTTGCTCTGCAATTTTTACTGCTGAAGTGAGTTAGCACACATGCAAAGCTTTGAGAAAACCAAACATGTTGCCTTATACAGCAATTGTTTCATTCTGTTCAATGTGGATTGCATGTGTTATTTTCCATCTTAAATAAAATCAAATGGTCTGTTTTAGGTGAAAATGTTTGTTTGTTTACCTGCTTTTTGGGGTCATTTTTTGTCTGTGGCTGACTGAGAAACCACTCAAATGCAACACATGCCTAGTCAACCACAAAATTGTGACTGAATATTTTAGTGGAAATCATGCCACTAAGGAACTGTTGTTTAGGATTTCATGAAATCTGACAAAGAACATCTGCCGGTACTCTGTGTACATGTTTTTCATAACACACGTATTAAACTTGGCCAGTCCAACAAAAATCAAAATCTGACAGATGAAATTTAACCAAAAATTATATTGAAGATCTCTCTATCAAAATTACATGCTTTCAGGAGACAAATGATGGAAAAAATCCAATGACTGAATTTCCTAAAATTGAACAAACCCATTATTTATTAAAGGCTGTATTATAACCAGCCATGTTACCATGGAATTGGTATTCAGCTCGTCAAAAATTTACAAAAATTCAGTTTAATTCAATTTACACCTTGCCAAGTTTGGGCAAGGATCCAGGCTTTTAATAGTGGTTTGAAAATAATGATGATTAATGTGCAAGAAAACTGTGTTCACCCACAATTAAACCTTTTTTATATAGAACATAACCTGATGAAAACATGAGAAGGAGATTCAGAGAATTTGACAGTTAGATAAACCTGAGCTGCAGGCAGGGAGAGTGGGGGTAGGTTAGGGTATTGGGAGATGAGAGATTTGCAAGACCAGTTTTTGGATAGGGATGAATTCTTTCTTAATTCAAAATGAGGTTGGTACATGTACCTTCTGCATTTGAAAATTTTTATGTACTAGATATCTCCAAACAAACATAATAATTAATAATTATTATTGATTCAAAAGGAGATTAATTTTGTCATTCAGGTTTTCTACTAGATGATCACCTACATGTACAGTTGTAAACATGTTAGTACCTTTTGCATAATTTTAATAATTGAAATGCTTTCACATTCATGCAAACATTAAGGGTGATTGGTACATTGTACAAAGTACATTATAGACTTGACACAATTTATGTGCATAATAATGTTTCATTTCAATAACTCTTTTTTTTTTCTTTCTTTCTCAAATACTGGCTACATGATCCCTGATGCTATCTGTTTGTCTGTCACATTGCAGGGAAACACAGAGAGGAGACTTCGTCTTTTATGCTGACAGACTAGTGAGTGAATAAAACAGTCTGCTTTTTTCATTACCTGGACAAGAGTCCATTGATATTAACTAACGTACATTCAAACATTGTTGTAATATTTTAGTTAGAATTATTTCAAGATCTTGTTTGCTTTATCCACCTGTTACATGTAGATCTCAATGGTGTACATTAGCACATCTCAGTGTCTAAAATAAATATGTAAATAAATAAAAGTTTGTTTTGTGTTTTTCAGATCAGACTGGTTGTAGAAGAAGGCTTGAATCAACTTCCTTATGAAACTTGTTCTGTAAAGACTCCGACTGGTAAGACGTAGATCAAGAATAACCATGACCTTATGTGATCATTAATAAAAGTTGAAGTTGTTCAAGTTGATGTTGAAGTCGTGTATTAACAACTTGTACATTTGTTACATTTTGATTGCTAGGAGCCATGTATGAAGGATTAGCTTTTCAAAGAGGAAACTGCGGTGTCAGCATTATGCGAAGTGGTGGGTGACTTGTAATATTAGCAAAAAATAAACAGCGATGTTGGAGAGTGGAGTTGTTTCAATGGTGCTACAGTGTACTTCTCCAAGACAATGTTTTATAGGTAGTAGGCAGTAGAACAGAAGAAGTACAGTCTCGTAGGAGTAGGGGTGGCCAGGTAGGCCCGTGCCCCCCCACTTTTCGAGTGAAAATTAAACAAAATTGGGGGTAGAGTAAGATTGGGGGTAGAGAAGGGGTCTCGGTCGACAACAGTTGATCGTGCCCTCTCACTTTCAAATTCGTTCCTACAGCGCTGAAGTACATTGTACATTGTACTTCTAGACAGGAAGGATCTTGATTGTTCCCTTGCCTACATGTACTAGGTGTTGCACTGTAAAGTACTGTTAGTATTTCCTTGAATACATGCAAGTGTCCATCCACCTTTCTTAAAATACATGTAAGCATACCCTTGGTGGCATGAAAACTGAAAAAAACAACACAATAATTAACCCCTCACAATGAAAACAAGTTAGAAATGTTGTGTGAGGTAAGAGAAGGTTGAGTTTACATCAAGTTTACTAACAAGAACTATAACAATTTGTCCAAAATTCAAGCCATTTTATTGATGATTACGTTTACTGAATGATGTGTATAATGTTGGTGCAAAATCGTCAGCTTTCAGTGTGGGTGTACATGTACACTTGGTTTTAATTAATAAACTTGATAATGTGTACCAGTAACTTACTACATGTACTTTTGGTGTAAATCTGTAATTAAAAATAAATTATCTTGTACTTTATTTTGCTGTAGGTGAAGCAATGGAAAAAGGATTGCGGGATTGCTGCCGCTCAATAAGAATAGGAAAGATTCTTATAAAAGTCAATGAGGAAACGAAGACACCTATGGTACATAGAACAATAGCCGACTTTTGTAAACATGTTCAAATCAAGCCTTGTCAATTATCTTTATAAATGCAAGCACATGTAATGATTTCTAAGAATTACTATCTGGTTGTAATTCTACACTGTGGTATTAATATTTTGTTATAATCAGTGTATATAGGAGTCAATGAGGAGTGTAGAATATGGTCTATCAAAAATGATGTGTCTCCAGTCGGCAAATTTTAGCCCAGTCTTGAAATCTTGGTGATTAAAAAAGGTGTCTCAGAATACCGTGCTCAGCAAAAATAGGGTTGTCTCGGAATCTCGAAAATTATTTTGAAAACTTGGAACTTTGGAGTGGCCCTGGCAAATCCCACTCAACTTTAGCCAGAAGCTTTCAATTCAATTCAAAGTGGTTTACTTGTGTTAATACAGCCAGTGTAATCTAACAAACCATTAGCATAATGTCCCTGTCTCAGATTTTTGGAGGGCTGTGTCTTGGGCTGTGATTTTTAAACCATTTGCTACTCCTTTGTAATTAATATATAATATAGATGGTTTTCACTCACGTGACCTTCAGTCCTGGGGGACTCAAATGACAAAGGCCATGGCGGCCATGGTGGTGCACATAACAAAAGAAGTTCATTAAAATTCTTTTGTAGTTGTACACCAATATGGCTGCCATGATGTAACGTGCAAACCATCTTTATGTTACATCTTGTAAATTAAAGAAAATGTACTAATATTGCATGAAGCTCCATAAGTTTCCCTGTAACTTGTGGAGAAGTGATTTTTTAATTAATTTAATACTAAAATTTGAAATATTCCTATTATTTCTTATACACTACTTTTTTTGCCAGGTTTACTATGCAAAGTTTCCTCCTGGTATGGAACAGAGAAGAGTTCTCCTCATGTACCCTTTGTTAAGTAAGCACTTGGTAATCGTTTTACCCCTGACCTTATCAGGAGGGGAGCAGGGATGCGGGGGGGGGGGGGGGGTGGGGGGTACTCAACAAAGTTTTGTACGGGGATCGGGGATGCTCCACCCCGAGGTCCAAACAGTTACCCTTTCATATACTGTTTTTGACAGAATAGGTACCCCTTTCATATACTTTTCATTGAAAATGGTACCCCTTTCATATAGCCTTCACATGCGTCTGTTTGATAAGGCCCTTTTTGTAATACTTAAATGGCAGTTTTCCCTACACTTTTTATACTTAAACTCATGTTTTCCCTAACCTTTCTATACTTCAACTTGTGAAATATCTATCCTTTCATATACAGTACCTCCAACCTCAAAAAGGTGCCCCTTTTGGGCGGAGCATCCCCGTATAGCCCATTATAGGGGTTACCCCCCCCCCCCTTTTCCGGCAGGGATGGGGCAGTGGTGTAGTGGTGAGAACACTTGCCTTACAACAATGTGGCCTGCATTCTATTTCCTGAGGTGATGCCATATGTGGGTTGAGTTTGTTGTTGGTTCTCATCCTTGCTCCGAGGGTTTTTCTCCAGGTACTCCAGTGTTTCTCCCTTGACAAAAAAAAAAAACATTTCCAAATTCCAATTTGATTTGGGAAACAGTAGAAGTAAGAGTCACCTCATGGATTCCACTAGAATTCCTAATGTATATATTATTTTATTTATTTTATTTAGGCTTTTTTAGACCTTTTTTTCTGATTGGGTTATTCCAGAAAAAATCCACACACCCCGACGGATGGCAAGATTTTTTGACCCCTCCCCCTGCTCGGATTTCCTTGGCCCGCTAGATCCCCCCTCCCGCCTGGATTTCCAAGCCTGGAGACCCCCCCTCCTGCCCGGATTTCCAATAAATTTTTGGAAGCCCTAAATTTACAGATAATGAAAAAAATACATGTAGTCGCATTCAGGAGATCGTGTTTTTATATTTTTCTAAACTGTGGTGATTAGTGCTATAAATTGGTGAAACATTTTTTAAATAAATATTGCGTGACACATCATAAAAAAAACCCCGTGATTTCAAGACAAAATCGAATGAAATGTTTCTATAAATCTAGTTCCTTAAATAACTGCTTTGATTTTGGTATGTTTTAATTTTTTCCAGGCTTCACAGTTTCTTCAAAGTGTTACACAATTTTGTTTTATGCAAATTAATTTTAGTATAAAATGTAATTTGATCGCGCACTGCATTTCCAAAACATTTTTTCTTAAGGTCAAAACTTTTGAATGAAACTCATATTTCCTTGAATGAAAAATGTCTTTCCCTTGAATAAAAGAGTTACATGTAAACACTTGTCAGAATTCAGTGATTTTCTGCTTCCGGAAGGCTTCGCGATTTATTTATCCTAATTGCAGCACCGAGCGCTTGCGTCTGTGAAATGTTGTAAACATCACAAAATATTATTTAAATTCAGTAACCTATTTTATTACATCTAGTGTTTTCTAAAATTTCCGACTTTTCCTGTGTATATAGAATGCCATTCTTATCCGTAAGGATGATTCACATAATGTTTTCGCGAATCAAAAAAATCTTGGAAGCAAACAAATTCAGAAAGCGCTATTTAATTTAATTATATTTACTAGCGCGCCTTAATTACCATGATTATTGGCTTCACGAAGAAAACATTCGAACAAGTTTGATCGCAATTTGCCTTTAAGTATTAAATTGGAAAGCTTCTTCCAATTATTTTATATTTCCTTCAAGGTTTAAGGCATCAACTAAACAGTACACTAGGAAGAACGGCATAAAAGTTTGGACATTTGAGAAAGCCGTATATTACTAAGCTTATATCAGATTACAGGGAACGTGCACGAAAGCAAGCTGAAACAATTCTACAAATAGAAAACATATACGTACTTGCAAAACGGTGCATCTATTTTTTTGGTCAAAAATCGTTTGTCTTTTTTTTCAAATCGGCTGATACTTTTTACTTTTCCCTGACAATTTCAATGTTGCTGGCAAAAACTCGGACAAGAGCTTTGTTGCAAGGTACCGAAGCACGCTTCCGGTTACGTTAACCACTGACTTTCTCCATATTAGAGTTGTATTTTCTACCTTTCATCCAGTTTATTCTCTATGAATAATGTGGAACCGACGAAGTTAAACCTGAACTAATTGTTTTGAACACAAAGTGTTCTCTTCAAAATCGACCCCTGAGGAAGGATTTTTAGGTCCAGACCCCCCCTCCCGCCTGGATTTCCAGAGCCCTCAACCCCCCCTCCCGCGAGAATTTCCAGCATGCCATCCGTCGGGGGGGGGGGGTGTGGATTTTTTCTGGAATAACCCATTGTGGTTGCTATGAAAAGTCAAAGCAGGCCTAATTGAAATAGCATGCTGTAATTTTCATAATAATAATTTGTTCTTTTGTCATGCCATTCAAAACTGCATTCAGTACTGTATATTTCCGGTAGTTGATGTAGTAGAGCCATGATCCAAGGTATCATTTTCTGGGAAACTGATCAGTGGTATAAAGATAGTTACTGATCAGTGGTATAAAGATAGTTTCTGAAAAAAGAGCGAGTCTGGGATAGGGTAGAGATTTTGTGTGTGCCTAGTCTAGAATAGGGTTGCAAAATATAACTGAACATGGCCTGGATTAGGGTAAGAGTCCCAACGGCACACCCTCACCCAATGATTTCTATCCAATTTCTATCCAATTTTGCCACACATTTGAATATGATCAATTCAAATTTTGTTTGCAGCGGATTCAGGAGCAACAGTTATAACAGCTGTGAGGGTTCTTCTTGAGCATGGTGTAAAGGAAGAGAACATACTTCTTTTAAATGTTTTTGCCACCCCAAATGGTGAGTGAATTTGAAATATATATTTGAGCGATGATCATTTGGTAATCCCTACAATGGAGCATCAGTAACTCTTAGCAGGAAATATTTTTGCAAGAATATTTTAAAAGGGGATCTGTTTTTTGATAGTGAAGAACTAACATCACCGTGAAGAAATAGCTTTCAGACTCAAAAGTTAGAACCAACTCTCAAATACAGCATGATAAACAGTACCATAGGAAAGTTATGCTTAATACCTGTTATTTATTTAATGATCACACTTAGGGTTACACCCACAGGCTCAAACATTAGAACCAATATATTACCACAGGAAAGTACAGTACTGCTCAATAGTTTTCATTTGAATGGTCACGAGGTAGGATTTCACAAACAGACTCATTAACAGTTAGATTATGAGCTCAAGATTTATATCGCGTGATAGTTGATTCGGGCTTTGCCCTCATAAACTATCGCGATAGAAATCAAGAGCAAATAATCTAATTGTTTTAGAAAAAATCTACTAGACGTTCAAAACTTAACAACAAATACTCTTCACAGACACTTTCAAATGCGAAGAAGTGGCCACCATCAGGCTACTCACTCTACTCACTTTCTACAAGAGTAGACAGTGAGTAGTGTAGCCAATAAAAGGGGTGGCGAATGGTACCTTTCAAAATCGTGGGTCTCGGAAAATTTTGGTCCGGTCTCGAAATTTCGGCAGTTTTTGTTTTAAGTCTCAAAGTCTCGTTTGGCTGGTGCTTTTTCTGTCTCGGAGTCTCGGATTTTTTTCCTTAAGGTCTCGGAGTCTCGGATACTTTTGTCAAGCATTCTCATTCTCCATCCTTGTTTGTTGTTTGATAGGTGATTCGGATATTTTTAGCACTGAGTCTCGGGCTTGGGTTTTTCCCGCATTGGATCTCGGGCGCGGATTTTATAACGTAGCTGCGGTTGCGGTCTCGGATTTTGTAACAAGGGTCTCGGCGAGTCTCGGATTTACCATTCGCCACCCCTTATAAAGAAAACAGCATTCGTGATAGAACGCTAGTGGATTTATACTGATAGGTTATATTGGGACTACATGAACATTCCAGCTCTTGTTTCACATGCCAGTTTTGTTGACCCTTACATGTACTTAAAAAAATCCCAGCATATTATTGATTATATAATGCAGAATAGAAAGGAAATGATTTCAACCTACATTGTATAGTTTAAAATCTCTGATTAGAGAAATAAATGAATCAGAGGTTTTTCCTGATCATTTAAATTTACTTATTTTTATCGGACAAGAAGGTGTCATGTGCAATGGGTGAAAACTCCCTAGGGCGAACAAAACTCACAAACTCCTTAGGGAAATAACTGGAACTTTCAACTCACAGGTCAGGTCGTGTGTCTTGAAACCGGGGCAAATTTGTGTGCCAGCTGTGTCAAGCACACATTTTTTTTTTAATCTCAGCCATGGCAGCACATATGTTTTTCTATTATTTCGAGTTGGGAGGTACAGTATAACAAAACACTTAATGACTGGCCCCATGGGGAACAGTGAGTTTTCACTGTTTCCCTTGGGGCCAGTCATGAAGTGCTTGTTGTTGACCAGCTTATACATTATATTGGTCTGTGCCAGCACTCCATTCTGTTTATTGCATAGTTTATGTACATGTACACTGTATCATTAGCATTAATTGTGTAAAGGTTTTAGGATGTGGCAGTACCCTCCCCTCGCAGCCTTATATTTATCAGTCTTTTTAATTCAAATACTTTCTATTTGTTTTAATAAGGTGTCGAGCTGTTGCTGAAGAAATTTCCATCTCTCACCATACTAACATCAGAAGTTCATTCGGACTGCCCTTCATATTTTGGACAGAGATATTTTGGAACGGATTAACTTTCAATAAATGCTTATGTCTTAATAAATTATTATGTACAGTAATAAAATAAGTCTACTTTAAGCTGTTCACTAGGGATATTCACAACCATCCCTGCAATGCAATATTTAACGCACTCAGTTGTCCCTACTAAATAAAGATATGGTTTAACCTTTTAAGCCCTAAGAGTGATCAGCATCAATTTTCTCCTTGTAATATCAATGCCGTATCAATCAAAAAGGTCATGAGAATTAAGGACATGATCCCATAAGATGAATTCTCTTGATATCTAAACAATTTCTCCCCACTACTTCTATAGCAAATGTATAGGACTAGAAATGAGAATTTAAATTTTGATATTGGAGCTTAAAGGGTAAAGGGTTTAAGGAGCATCCAAGGTTAACATAGTGAGTTTATTTTAATTTGCATGTTATTATCAGTTGGTGAAGGGAAACAAGAGAAACTTGATTTCAAGTTTGCTTAAAACAATCAGGTCAGGGAATTAGAAGAACACAACAAGTGGGAAAATTACGGCCAGACTGTCATTTTTGCTCTTGTTTCTATGTTCAGTCACATATTAGCATGGTCATGTAACCAAAAAAAAACATGATCTATTAAAAAATCTTTTAAAATGATTTTGGTTTACAGACATGTTCTGCAATAATTATAAATTTGATTAGTTGCTTAAGAAGATTTATTTTAGCTAAAACAATCTGCAAAGGGAAATAAGGGGCTGCCTTATTTTTTCTGCTTATATTTGGTAGCTTTTTTCTTGGAGACAAATAGTGTAGCATATTTAATTATTTACTAGGTACTCTAGCTGACATCCAAGAAGTACATGAATGTACAAGCTCAGTGTATAATGAATTATTATATTCTTAATGTGTAGTTTTAGTGTTTGAAGGGGCATTTATGTCACAGGAATTTTTAATTGTCCTTTTTGGTCAAAACTGCAGTTAGTAAATATTTACAAGCAGGGTTCAAAATAGCAGGCAGCTACACACTTGCTGGCAACTTTTCACCGAAGAAAGAGAAACTTCATGTCATGCTTGAAGTTGCCAACTGAAATCAAAGTCGCGGCAATGGTATCCTGTAACGATAATTCAGCCACCCGGGGTGGTGCTACTAAAACCAGCTTTCAACAGATTACAGGAAGTGGCCTACACACAAATTGCTAATTGTGAAAAAAAAAAAACTCATGTTGACTGCTGAGGGTATGTGCTCATTCATTATTGACAGCCGGGAAATAATGAGGCTAGACAGAAAACCCTGCAAATTAAAGCTTAAAACTGTGATTTCATTTTGAACCCTGTTACAATTAAGTAAGTACATTAGTTTGCTCTTAGGGATGGACCATTATTATTTTTTGAGGAGTGGGGGGGGGGGGGGGGGGGGGTTGGGCAATTTTTCTGGGCATGATTTTTTTTCCACCTAGGCTGTGCAAGAATTTTTTAATTTTTTGCAAGATTGTTCCATACTTTTCTTTTCTTTGGCTTGCTGTGCATGAATTTTTTCTCTCTTTTTGCTGTGCAGGCATTTTTTTGTGTGTTTACCCAAACTCTCCCCGTCCCCTGTCCTCAAAAATAAAATGGTCCATATCTTTATACATAAATGTTCGTAAAGCACCAAGAGAAAAATGTCAATTGATTCCTTGAAGAGAAAACAAACCATAGCCACGAAGTCACAAGACTGTGAAGAACTTTAAAAACTCTAGTCTTTTTTCAAGTTGCAATTCATTCCATTTGGGGGCATCTTTAGGCAGACACTTTCTAGTTTATTTATTGTTTCAATGCACTGAAGAAGCCCTTCATATTGAATGGGGACGACCCATGCTCAACAAAGTTAAACGCCAATTTAATGCCCTTACTTTAGTTTTTCATCCTTGTTATCATCAGGACACAAAAAAAAACATTTTACATAAAATAAATATTTACATTATAATATTTTACACAATTTTCTGTGTTAATTAAAAACAAATGCACTGTTTAATCATATTATTCTTACATTCATAAAGTGTGGACAAGGACCAAATATCATCCAAGAGCAAATTGGCACAGAAAATAGAAAAGGATTATCTTCCCAGGTTTTTTCTTGATCTCTGCCCAATGTTCCCTTCCACTCCACAATAAAATCCCTCATTTCACTTTTGAAATCATGTGCATGACTTTTATCATTTTGAAAAAATTATATGCATTTTCTCCTGTATTTCATATATAATATTTCCCCATTTTCTGTAATATAACAATATTTTACACCATACAACCAACTGGCAGATTTCAACTTTATTTTGTAACTGTTAACAGTCATAGTTGTGCACATAACATGAGAAAACTGCATCTGAATGTTCATCTAAATTTTCTAACTTCTCAATTACATGTCATGTACATACAGAAAGTAGATGTACAGAGAGTACATGAAACTGCCTTTATTTAATAGCCTTTCTCTTACAGATCTCAATGTAGGTAAAATAAATAAACTGTTTTGACAGTTGATACATGTGCATGCAGCTAAAAAGAAGCACATTGGTGGTGTTCAATTTCCATCCACACCTCACCGATAGCTTAGGGTGAAGGTAAAATACTGTTTTAAAAAGTACAATTTAAGTCCACTCCTATGTGTCAATGGGGTTTTCAAGAAAGTTAAAAATATCGTAATTTACTCTCATTTATTGTCAGTATAATAAACAGTTTAATTTGCACTTCACCCTTTCACAAACTGAGTAAATTAGCCAGATAAAGAAAGTTTCAACTGAACAGCAAAGCAAAATAACATTTGTATGTAGCACATGCATAAATTATGCAGTAAAATAACTGATTTAATAGTCATGACTACTTTATTCTAACTAGATTTTAAAAATAATTTTGTACCACAAAATCTGTGCATATGAAAAATACTCAGTCTGTAACCTTAGGGTCCAATACATTATTGCAATACCTGTTTATTTATTCAAAATAAGAAACCTGCAATTCATTTTTTTTGTACTGACAGTTGTACACCCCAGATGGGAGGGGAAGGGCGGGGGGGGGGGGGGGGTACTCATGTATACGATATATGGGTATGTGCTGCTGTGAAGGGTATGTTAAGCAGTTTAGTCTGGGATAGGGTATACAAAAGTGCCTCTGACCAGTTTGCCGGTCACTGCTACAGGGCGAGGCTGGGATCGGGTAGGGATTTTTTGTGTCTAGTTTAGGATAGTATATCGCAAAATGCAGCTGAATGTTGTCTGGTACAGGGTGAAGCTTTTAGGAGTCCCTGTGGCACAGGGCCACCACCCAAATTGATAACTGGTCTGCATTTATATATTTGCAACACAACTTATTTTGAAACTCGGCAAAATAAGTTACATTTCTTTAAGGCTGAGCTTGAAGATATAGAAAACTACCTTCAGTACTGTTGTAAATTTATATCAAATTTGCTGTGTATAAAAATTTATCAAATGAATCTTTTGTTCACAAAATGACTATTTTGATTGCCTAATTAAATTCTTGCTACAATAATATTAGCCAAGGTTTAATTATACATACACTGTAAACATGGTGTGGCAAAAACACTTTCTGTGATTATTCTACCACGGGAACCCTTGGTTAATGCCACCATATATATACTGAGCGCAAGGGAAGAAAAGTTATAAAAAGCCATTGAAGTTTACATACCACACCAAATGTTGTCCATATGTTGTTTCTTCACTGTCCTGGAGCCTCTAAATCACATTTTGGATAGTTTTGAAACAACACAATGAACAACAAGTTTAATTTAATACACTTAGGTAACTGGTACATGTAGGTGCTTGTTCATAAATTATATAGATCAAGTTTACCATCATGGTCAATTTATCTTGGGTGAGGTAGTGTTTCACACTAATTTTCCTGTGATAATACTGCGCCTTTCAATAACCTGCAGAATTTGAAATTCAAATCTCCACCAACGGTTGTGTTATTCTCTGCCGTCAATCATAATTAATATGAAGGCCAACGGACCTTGTTAAAAGGAAACAAACAAAATGGATCGAAATCTACCAATCATAATGCATGGACGTGACCTTTTGAACTCATTGAAGTGAAGATCTGTTCCCTGAGAGGTAAGCTAAGATGATTGACAGCAGTGTAAAACGCAACCGTTGGTGGAAATTTGAATTTCAAATTCCGCATGTTATTGAAAGGCGCAGTAAAAAAGCTTCTAGCTTTTATCCACTGACAGTATAAGTAAAAGAGCTATAGTGTAGCTAGACTATAAAAGCAGCTAATATTATTACTGACAATCATTTAGTTGTATTATAATTTATAATAATTAAAATTTCAATGAATTACAATTATATTCATTTCTCTGTTCAAGCTTACAATAGCTAACACAGATACAGGACCAACATTAATGGCCCACTTTCATGAACTCTTGACACAAGCTATTTGTATGTCAGGACAGTGCAAACTTAAGTATTACTGGCTCCACTCAAGAGTTCAAGATATGTTCCCTTCATGTTACTTCAACTTTAAAAACTCTTCTAAATTCTCCAATTCAACAGCATTTTCAAATTCTTCAAAGCCCTGGAGAACAAAGCAGAAGCATATTTAGCCTTTTTTCCACAAAAAAAAACCCTGCTATTTTAAGGTAAATTTATACAGAGTCAAATAACTACACTGAACAAATCGGCAGGCTTAAAATATCCAGAAATTAAAAAAAAATAATTAGCCATCCCATATATTAAGCATGCATTTAAGGTGGCTAAATTACTGATTACCAGATACATTTGATAATATTGATCACAGGTGACCATTTGTGGGAACAAGCAACAATATATCACAAAGTCAAAACCATTGTACAAGACAATGGGTGTTTGTAATTTCACCATCCTCTTGTTAGAAGTGGCTTAAAACAAGTGACTGAGTGTTTATCAGAAGACTGGGTTCTAATTCTATGAGGACGTTTTACTAAAACCTGGGGAAAAAAGTATTAATTAGTCTTAGTAGTACAATAGTTTGTTCTCCACTTCCCCCCACCAGCCAGTACAGTGCTTGGAGACTGAATTGCTTACCCCACAGTACTCATCTCCATTTGCAATCTGAGGAGCAACAACAACTTCTTCATCCTCATCGTCCTCTTCTTCATCATCATCATCATCAGCGTGCTTTGTTTTCGTCTTTCCTTGTGTGGCCAGTTCTCTCATTCTTTCCAGTTGAGCATTATCTGATGCTACATCAATTGTCTCAAAAGGAATTTTATGCGCCTCCAACATAGTGCAGATACGCTGCTGGCGTTTTTTAATCTACAAGAAAGCAATGAATAATATTTTTACTACTTGTTATGAAGTAGTTGCTGCTTTATTTTTCACACTGATCAATTAAAAATTAAAAATTATTTCTCATAATTCTCATTATTTTGTTTAATGGCATTTGTTTTGTTAAGATCTCGAGTCAAATTTTATGCCTGGTGTGGGATTAAAGGGGCCTGGCCTGATGCCAAACTAAAGCATTAACAACTGACAAACAACATACATCATTACTCAAAACATTGCACTGACAAAATTCGAAAAAATATTACCAAAGTTATATCAGTCTTACTTTTTTATTTTCCTTACACAATATCTTGGTTTGATGAGATTTTTGAAGCAAATTTTATTTATAGGATGACACTCTTCCTTAACCATGTTTCAGGACAGCCTGAAGCCACCTAAATTTGCATTCTCACACCCAAAAGGTGGGAAATGAAGGAAGTGCCAATTCCCTTTTATCAGTCGTGGAACTTCCTGTTTACAGATTGGTAGATACATGTAGGTTGCAAGACCAGGGCAGCTGACAAAAATTGTTTTGTGTTTAATGAATATGGTAAAAGATAGAGGAGGGTTAAATTTTCTGTGCTATTTAGAAAATTTGAGTAAAAAATGAATTCAACAATATTATTTTTAGTTCAGGCTAGAAGTATCCTAGACAAATGTCTAGGATATGTTCAATTCTCCTAGCTGTAACTTCTGAATTAAAACCACTATCAGTTGAAGATTCTAAATTCCTAATGAGTACAATAAACATGTTTGACCCTTGCAATCACTCTAAAGTCGATTTTTGGAGCTTTTTTATTTAATAAGCTTATATATTCAAAATAAAAGAAACGAGAAATGTGAGTTATGTTTAAGAGAATTAAAGAAGCTATAATCCCAAATGACCTTCTCTGTTACAGACAGAACTCAGGCAGCTGTAACAGAGATGTAAACATCCACTACTTGGTCTATTTGCCTCAAGAACTAAGCTTGTAACTTTTAATTTCGTTTTAAAAATATGCTAAAACAAGGCGAAACATCAAGGTAAATTTGATTAACCCACAAATAAGCTCCTTGTGCGCATTATACGTCGTTGTGCTGGTAACTTCTGACTATTTTAAAACAAAGATTATCCATATTTACTCGTTTAAAAATTAAAACGATCTTTGAGCTTTGGAATTTCATGCCGGCAATTTCATTCAAAACTTTAGCACGAACGATCGACTAATGTCGTTACCTCAAATAATTAGCAAAATTATACCTCTTTACTCCCTGAAATACCGGAGATGAACAACGTTACTTTTCCAGTCATGATTCTAACAAAAGGAACTCCAGGGTAACCGACCGATGAAACACTAAACGATGTCGACCGTAATCTTCTGAAATATCGATCCCCGGGCGATATCTTGTTGACAACACCCCCTACAACTCTAAGCAGGCGTTCCTTGCTCCCGAGGAAACCTGGTGCCTAGACGTTTTGTACTGTACTTCGAGCACTAGTCCGTGTGCACGAGGGACTCGAGAAAAATTAAGATTCAGTTTTCTTTTTGAGCCAAGAATAGCGAAAATTTCATCGTTGGCAAAGGATCAGCAGTTGACAGGTGGATTGTGACCTGTCAAGGCGGAAACCATTGTGTGACGTAAAGGCTATTGGAGCATCAAAGCTTGTGAATTCCCGGGTGCGAAGTGGACTGCCAATTGCTTTTCAAATATTATCGAGACATATCTCTGAATCCTTCCACGATGTCCATAACATATTACTACTCTTCCGTTTCCAGCAATCTAGAGGTGTGTTTTACTTCCATTTTTTTCTGTTTTCTGTTCCTGACTTAAAACTCGCATGGCGAACCAGCCGGAGGGGTGTTGTTTGGCCATATTTCCGCTCATGAATTGAAATTTTAGGCGTCTCTTGAAAGACATCGCCTTTCTTATAACAATTCACGGTAGTTAAACTACTGTAAACGGTTAAGGAGTGGGTATTTTGTAAATCTCAAGACAACTTGCAGTTGAATTTGTTCGTAAAACGAGCAGCGAAATTTAAAATTTATAATTCATAACCTAATATACCTGCTTATGTACGCATCTCAGCGCGATTCCCAGTTGGAGAATTTTAATATATGAAAAGCTTAGCTCTCGATTAGCAATTATTGTGCTTGAAGCTCTTACTAATGTTGTCAATGTGATGTTGATTTATGTTTCTGATAAGAACGACCTCCAGCAGCGCAGTGAATTAGAAAGAAGTCAGGCATTTTATCTGGGCGCGGGGAGCTATAATCGTTGGGCGGAAACAACAATAAGCTTAGAGACGTGCAGAGTGCACGTTTTGTTATTTTTAAACAATGCAAATAACTTTTAATCATATGTATTCATACACATTGTATGCGACTCAAAAAGCAAGCACTCGGACAGACTCCAAGTAAGATAGAAATCGCTTTTGAAGTAATGCTCTGCTGACATAGTGATGCTAAAATGCAAATGGCGTTGTTAAAAATTAACTTGGGTAATTGGATCGATCCCTTTAGCTTCGTTTATATAGTGAAGATTTTTGTTCTAGACAGGTACTGATGGCTTACCTTTTTATGTGAAACAGCAAAGTACTGCTTAACAGTCTGCACTACACAGTGTCAGAGTTTTACTTCCTGTGAAGAGCTTCTTGATCATTTTATGCCAGACTGATGTTGTTTACTGCAATGTTTTGTTGAAGCAAACGGTGAAACAAACGGTGAAGCCACCATGGAAAAATACTATCTGCTGAAAAATTTGAACTAAAAAAGCAAGTACTTGGACAGACTCCAAGCACAATAGAAATTGCTTTTGAAGCATGCTCTACATAATAATGCCAAAATATTGTAACATGTTTGCAAACGGGGTTGTTAAAAATTAACTTGAAAAGCTTTGTTTATATTGTAAAGATTTTTGCTGTAGACAGATAATTGCTGGCTTGTGAAGCCACTAGCTGCAGAAGCTACCACCTTTTTATGTGAAACAGCAAAGTTACTAGGTAACAGTCTGCACTGTCAGTCACTGAGAGTTACACAGTCACAGAGAGTTACACATTCTGCACTTCCTGCAAGCAGCTACATGATCATTCATTTATCGGTAACAATGGCTAATTCGCTCACTCGTTCCATCACTCAGCTGTAAACTTAGTGACGTGATGCTTTGTTACGAATGTGATTCGTAACACGAATGACATGAATCCAGAAATAACAATAACTTACTTGTTGTAAACAAATATAAACAACAATAAGCTTAAAGATGTTTTGCATTTGGAGTCTTTAATGCAACATTAAAATCGATCTAAAAGGATTTTTCAACCGGGACACATGTTTTGATACATATATGCCTTGAAATAATAAAATTTACTCTTAACTTAGTATATGTTCCATGATGGTCGAGTGGTTTAGTGCCAGGATTGGCAGTCGGGAGGCGCGAGTTCAAGTCACGTTCACAACCTTTTTTTTCTTTTCGGACTGGACATTATGAAAGTGATGTACTGGGTTTTTTTTTTGCTTTTGTCAAAAATCCTTATGTTTAATTTTTAAAAAATATCGCACCATGTCAGTGTGAAAACGTAAGCTTACTGCAATATTGGGTTATGCGTTAGCATTTCTTATTCACGGGTTGGCTCTTAGGAGCTTTTGATTATCCAAGTGGGGGGACTTCCATACAAATATGACAGGGTTGATTGTCGGAAATTTAAAAAAAAAACAGAATCTCGTTTTGTAGGCATGACTCAAATTAATTTTCACCCTTAAGAGGTACCAATTTATTCTAAAACAACACATGAACTTCCTAAGCGGTAACAATCTACAAATTTTGCCTCCTAAAAGGTACGCAATATTCTCCATCATTTTTATGTGGGAGACCCCCTCCCCCCGAGTATTTTATACCAGCATGTGCACCGTATTTGTTGTTTACTGTTAGTGAAGCCACCATGGATAAAATACAACCTACCAGAAAATTAAGAGTGTTTGAATGGCACCCTGCACTTTTTGTCACCCTTGTTAGGTTTGAGTCAACCCATACTTTTGTTATTTTTTTCAATTCTTGAACTTTTTTTTACGAACATACAGAATTTTTCTTAGAATAGCCCAACTGCGATATATTAAAATTCATCTTCAAACAAAAGACATCACTACGAGGCTCGGGAATAAACCATATAAATCCCCACTATCATTCTTCTAAGCCTCGTATATTGATGTCTTTTGTTTTAAGCTGAATTTTAATAAATCGAAATTGGGCTATTTGCAAGCTCATAAATATACTGGTATATTGCTTGCCGGAAAAGCACCTGTTATGCAGGCTATGTAAAATTTATCTTTGTCATAGTAAGGTTCCCACTTGATACTGAACAACTGATGCCCCAATATGTGACAACTGAAAATGAAAATTATGCAGAGTCCTGACTCAGTCCTAGCTAGCTGCATAGCTGGTGCTATACTGCTGTCTGCACACTCGTGGCTTGCGCTTCATATAGGATACATTTGCAAGCTTAGTCTTTGCTGTTTAGCTTGTTTGTTTGTCCAGGTATATATGTTCTCAGCCAAGACTAGAACAAAACTCCCTCACCTTCAAAATCTCTAACATATTCATTTTGCTCTGCACCGTTCTGACACCCGCTCTAACCCCTTGCCCCCTTCCCCTCGATGCTGGAGTCTGAATCCATCACTGGAGAGTAACACTTGGCAGGCAGTTGACTGAATTAAAATGATACAAAGGCTTGGCACTGACTTAGGCATTATGGCACATGTTCAGAGATTTGGAGCTGAACATGCAACCACCCTGCATAATTTTGCTGATCGATCCTCTTTTTGAGGAAGCATGATTTTACAGAACAAATTTGAGAATAACTTCAGTGCATTATAGCATCAGTTATTCTTTAGAAGCATGTTTAGCATTTAAATGTAGTGTCTGCAACAATATTAGTGGTAAGTTTTAAAGAATGATATATAGTTGTCAATGAATCTAATCTATATCTTCAATTGTTTAATGTGAAATTGAGATGTCTTCAAAGCAATCAAACATGTTCAAAATGCCCATCAAAACACTGGAAATCACATTAATTTTGTGACTAGTGAGTCACCTAAATGTCAATATTATCTGGGGGAGCTTGCCCCTGGCCCCCTTTTTGCATTTGGTGGTTTCATAAGTGTAAGTAAAGCGCCATGAAACATGTGGTATGTGCACTATATAAGTTTCTCTCTATTTCTTCAAAACCCCCCTTAGTTTAATCCTGCCTTGAATCTGCCTCAGCTATTCAGTGTATAATAATAATAATAATAATAATAATAATAATAATAATAATAATAATCGGATATTTATGCAGGATAGCCCTTCAGTACCATAGTACTGTTATCAACGGGTTCCTGCTAACTAATAAAAGATATACATAAATAGCTTTAGACTATTTTCATAATTTATTGTTAGCATTTTTATTCAGTAAAATACAACTCAAATTTCTCTTTTTAGCTGAAAAAAAATCAACAGAAAATGGAGATGATCCTGGACAGCAAGAAAATTGATTACAGCAAGGTGGATATCGCTGGTAACGATGCAGCAAAGCAAAAAATGAGGGAGATAATGGGTGATCCAAAAGGCCTTCCACCTCAGCTGACAAGAGGCGATGTTCACCTTGGAGTAAGTTTCATTTTTAACCCGTGAATATGCGAAGTGTAATGAATTGGTTATCACTGATGAGCACAGTTTCACTCACTCACACACTCACTCACTCACTCACCAAAGAGATGACAAAATCCCTTGACAGGTGCTATACCAGAATGGTGCAGAATGTCAGCTGGAAAGAACATATGACTAACGAGGAGTTGTACGGCCCTATTCCGAAATTGTCTGGGAAGGTGAACGAATGTCGTCTGCTGTTGGCAGGGCACTGCCATCAGCACCCTGAACTGCCCGCCAGCAAGGTAGTAGTATGGGAACCAATGCATGGCAGACGAGATCCTGGACGGCCTGCAAAGACCTTGCTTAGAATTTTATTGGAAGATGCAGAGGTGGAGTCTGGGGAAGAACTTGCTAGCCTGTTGGCTGATTGGGACATGTGGCGTGTCAGACACAGGGCCCGTCTCAAATATCATGTTTGAGTCAACGGATGATGATGATGAATTTTAGCCACGCGTCCATCAAATGTTGGACAAAATTGTTAGGACGTTTAGCCAGGCATCCAACAATGCCATCCAACAAGTTTTGGTTAACAATGTTGGGACCTTTAGCTGGGCGTCCAACAATGCCAACCAACAAGTGTTGGTCAACAATGTTGGAACATTTTAGTCAGGTGTTCAACAATGCAATCCAACAAATGTTGGACAACAATGTTATGACGTTTAGCCAGGCTTCCAATGTTGTCATCCAATGAATGTTGGCCATCAATTTTGGAACATTTTGCCAGGTGTCCAACAATGCCATCCTACAAATGTTGGACAATGTTATGACGTACATTTAGTTGGGCTTCCAATACAGTATTGCCATCCACCAAATGTTGGCCATCACCATTTAGCCGGGGCTTTAGAGCAGTTTATGACAATCTCATCAGTGGGTTCAAATATCAATTTCTTTCAAGTCTGTATTAAATTCATTGTTTGGGCCATGACCTGTCTAATACTATCGGTAGTAATGATTTTTTTCATCCTCTTTTTTTCTTTATAGGGCTATGCTGAGTTTGATGAAGCAGTTGAAAGTGAGCAGCTTCAACAGTTTTTGGACGGGAAGTTGAAATAATTCAACAGTCGTACTGAATTTCTGATGTGGTCTTGATTATAGTGAAGACTTCTACCAAATTAAGTTAATGTCAGAATTGTTATCATAACCGAACTTTTAGCAATACTTGCTTACAAGGGAATAAAATTCAGTTGTAAGTTGTGGGTTATGTTCACGCTATTTTGCAATAAAGTTTAATTGGATATAGGCTTTTGTGGCGGCTCCATACTCCATCGTAGGTGGGGGGGGGGGGGGGGGATGTGTTTAGCCCTTTGGGACTTTTGTTTTGCAAGATAAAGTGGATAAAGCAAAAAAAATTCTCGTTACCTTGTTTGTCAATGATCATTGACACAGTCAAGGTTAATTAAAGGATCCAGGCTTTTACATTGTGTAGGGACCCATGGAGTTAAAACATGAAAAATTAACAGGAACATGCGCTAAAAATATAATCAAGGGCTCCAACGAGACAACTCGTGAATACGATACGCTCTAAATAAAAGATTCTGCACACCTTAGGACTGTCCTCTCTACTAGGCGTTTTGCTTCACCGAGCCGCCCCCTCCCCATGTGTCCGTTTAGCCATGAAAACCGGTATTCTCGGTTGGAAAGCAAGTGGTATGGTCGATTTTCCGGGAATTTCGGAACTATAGTGAACAAAAAATCCAGTGATTAAACTAGCGTGTGAATCATTTATTCATTTTGTTTAATTGTTGGTTATGGAAACAAGATTGACAAGTTTCTGAATCTAGCACACATGCTAGTCTTGCTGCGTGTGAGCCACACTCACCAAGGCCAGCCATACACCCTGTACATTGTTGTATAATATGCATCTAGCATGTGAATACAAGTTATAGATGACCATATTTATTTATCACTCGTTGTCATGCTCGACATTCATGATCAAAGGATGAAAACAACTACATCTCTCTATATATCTGAATATACACCTGATTGAATAAAACGTTGTCGGGTGAAAAGTATTAACCATGAACGATACGACCGAATAAGTTTTCTGGGAAACGGAAAAATATTACTGAAGAGAAATTGCACATTATTATAACAAAGTATGCTTCACATCATCTCCTGAATAATGTTCAGGAAGGAATAAATCTTGAACATTAAATAGAATGTGAGCGAGCCTCATTTGCATTGTTCCAAGAATTCCATTGTGTCGTATCATTTATGGTTTATGCCTTTTTCCAGATAGGGACCGATCATTTTTTGACGGGGAGTGGGGGAGGGGGGTTGGAAATTTTTGAAATAAATTGTTTGCAGAGGCTATTAACACTGAAATAAATTGTGCGCAAGCAAAATATAAAGAAAAAAATGTTTGCTGAAAGTATGGCAGTTGGACGGAGACACAAAAAAAATTGTTTGCAGCAGGTGCCGCATGTAAAAAAATGTTTGCATGTGAAAATTTTCCAACTCTCCCCCCCCCCCCCACCCCCGTCAAAAAATAATTGTCCGTACCAATTGAATCAATGTACACGTACCATGTGTTGTTGTATGTCTCAATTCGTTGTATACTAATATACCAAGTAGTAAAATATGAAGTAGTGTAGCAAACTAGCAGTAATCAGAGATCGTGGAGACGCGTTCGAAAGAATTTCTAGCGGAAATGAGCCCCTGAAAAAAGCAATAGGGGCGGCCAAACAGCAGTCCGGACACCAAAAAATCTCAAATTTTTCTGCATGCAAGGTGCAGGGAAACCAACATGAAATTAAGATTGCGTTCTTCGAACGCGATAATGTGTGTAAACGTATATCATTTTTAATAGCAAAAAGGTTTCAAATTGAATTGTCAAACTTGAACATTTCATCCACAGACTCAAAAGTTAGAGCCACTGTATACACGCGTTCAACGATTTCAAACTCAGATACAAATTTTAGAACTACTTTTGAATCTAGGATTGAAATTTTTGTTTCATATTTGACCACCTCTTAAAGAACTGCCTCAATAAAAAGAATAAAATAATGATTATACCGTAGCACTTAAAGACAGGAGGGTAGTATATCACATGGATTTGGTTTGTGTATAAACAGAAACCGAAAAATAATGGTGCAGTTTTGTGATAAATTACCACCCTCGTGTAACAAACTGTCGATGAGTGTCTCTAGTCATTGACAGACTGGATCTGAATGAATTGTAACTTGAAAAAAGTTAAGCCAACTTTCAAGTTTTCAAATTTTCGTTTCCAAAATAGGCTAGAACAGACATGATTTCTTTCTCTTGGTGTTTTAGTATTATTTTGTATGCATGTATAAGTGAAGGTATTGTAGCATGGTTTTGAAATTCCCAAGTAACCAAAACCAAAGTAATTACTCCGGCCAATCACAACAGACGCAGACAATCCATTGAACCAATCAGAACTCGAAGTAAAGGCAAGCGCGGGAAAACGTGTGCAAGCAAGTTACGATTGGTTTTCGTTTTACTTATGTTTGGTTGAGAAGGTGGAGCCATATATTTTTAGTAAATGATAAAGCGTAGCATTGCAAAACCATAGCAATCACTAAATTACATTCAATACTCATTTTGAAAACCGCTACAAATGGAAGTCAAACTGAGACTTAAGTCTATGCCAGTTTCCAACTTGCGTCAACTTCTCCGTTTTCTCAGAATTTCACAGAGTTGTTTTCAGTGTTATCGTATCCTATATGGTTGACTCAAACGTCGTTTTGTCGTTATCTTCATTTTCTAGTTCCTCGTTGTTGGAAAGTTGTTTATGTCGGCTCTTTTCATCCTCTTCTTGTATGGTTGGCTTACAGAACCAGAATGACAGGAAATAGAAAATCAAGGACACCCCTAGAGGAAAGAAAACATCGTCAAGAATGAAAAGGCTCGGTTGCAACGAGAATGTAGTTATGTTTCACGCGTGGTCAATGGTACTGTTTAAACACAATCAGCGGTTTTAACAAGGGCACCCAACGACTCAAAGGATAGAGCGGTTCTCAGTGTTGAGTGTCGTAAAGCTAAACCCAAAGTCATCACTCTGACCAATCACAACACGCGCAGAAAATCCAATAAACCAATCAGAACTCGAAGCAAATACATGCAACCGGCGCCAAGCGCGGGAAAACACGTGCAGGCAAGTCACGATTGATTTTGGATTCACTTATGATTGGATGATAAAGTGGCGCGAGATTTTTTAGCCAATCACAAAGCGTAGCAATGCAAAACTAAAGCAATCACGAAATTACTTTCGACACTCAATTGAAAACCGCTCTATTTGTTTTAGTTACCAATTTTCGATCTGTTCGGATGCCTTTGATGAAAATTAAACAGGCCGAAATTATTAGGAACAAAATCCTTTTTATGGGAGCTCTTTGCTTCCCGAAATCTTCAGGTGGACTTTCTGAGAACCAAAAATAGCATTTTTCATCCTTTCGAAAACGTCAGGCGTAGTTTTCAGAGAGATTTTAAGCATCACGTTTGTTTTTCCCGCGAACGGCAAAAATCCAACTTTTGCCGTCTGCCATTTTGCCGTTTCTACGTGAAATCGAGTAGTTTCCCTTTTGTCATGAACATGTGAATTTTTTTTATTTCACTAGTGGATTTATTTCAGTAACGATTCGAGGAAAAGTAAAGAAAATCAACTTTAAACTGACGTTTGCCGTTAACCGTAGAACGTGGTGTTTAATCTCTTGGGTCTAAAAATGTCAGTTGACATTTTCGGGTTTGAGAACCTAACTTTTCATCTAATTGTAATCCGAAAACTGATATGAGGGCGGCATGAGCATTCCGAACAGGTATTTAACGAAACAATTCAAAGATTGAAGTACCATATTGGCGTGAACGACGAACCTGCCTTACATGAGGTGGCTCCATATAGTTATTCGATTTAAGCCAGACGAAACACGTTAGCGCAAATGTCGTCTCCTTGTTAAATAATGGTAATTGAACTGAGTGGAGTGCAATTTGGTCTGAAATCATACGCGTGATTTCAAAATCGAACAAGCGCGCAGCGCGAGTTCGATTTGAAATCACAAGCATGATTTCGGACCAAAATTGCACGACACGAAGTTCTATTACCACTTTATTACATCCATTTGAAATCACACAATTTAATTGCCCAAATACAGGATTTTAGTCAGTACCAATATTGATGTGACTTATAGATGCGATTTAGAGCAAAAAATAGTGCGATTCGGGAACAAATCGCACTGCTGAGAAAAAGATGCGATTTGGAGCAAAAAAACAGTGCAATTCGGGAATAAATCGCACTGCTGAGAGCCAATCAGATTGCAAGGATCACCAGTGATTTCAATATGGATGGGATAAACGCTGTAATGCCCTTCGTTCCCGAAGGGCTTGACAAGTGAGATTAAGCCACAAATCATGCAACAGCAAATTTGAGCTCTATTTATTTTCGGTTCATGTGTTGTCGAATAAACATTTTAGGCGAGCTTTCTTATGATATGCATGTTTCGTAAAACAGCATATAAATTATAGAAGCAGGCGTAAAACGTGTTTTAAAATTAACAACTAATGTGAACAATAAAATTGCAAACATGTTTATGGGAAGCGTGTTTCGTTGAAACCTGTTAACTTTAAACATGTTTTGGTGCTGATATAAACACAGAATACTGAGAAGGACACCTTGGAGACCACCTCTAGCTGTCCGCCTTATAGAGAGTTATAGAGACGAATACGCCTTATAGAGACGAAGACGCCTTATAGAAACGAACATGTGAAATTCGCCCAGAACCACAGAACCAGCCAATAATTGATGTCTGTCTTAGAGAGGTGTCCGTCTTACAGCCAGGGGTACCCGTCTTAAGAGTCAGACTACGGATGAAGAATGAAAAACAAAAAACTACACAAAGAAAACTCTCTAAAACAGCGCTTTAACTAACCTGTAAAACAAAAGCCAGTGTAACCAAGCCGGTCTGTCAGCCTGTTCATCTCGAAAAACTGACAGTTCCCTCTTTCGCCGCAACTCTCCCCCCAGAGTAGACACGTGCCATCGAATATGGCACCAAAGAGTATTGGACCCGGTAAGAATCCAAGACACCGTTGAAATATGAACTGGAAACCGAGAGCGTATGCTCTCTGGTTGTAGGGGACACATCTGAAATAAGATAATTGAGCGTTTATAGCGCCGGATGAAGAAAATATTACAGTAGGGTAAGGTAACGCACTTTCCATTCCAAGAAGTTGAACGAGTCAAATTGCTCGGGGATAAACCCCGGTGTCTGTAAAATAAAACCACTAGAAGTACCCCTCCCCCTTGGATGGAATCCTAGTCCCCCACAGGGTTACCCCCAGTATGTTGTTAGGTTTCCCTAACGGCACGCTGGTATCCATTTAGACACCTGGGTGGAAAGGAACAATACGGAGTGGAGTTTCCTCTCCAATAAGAAAGAAATAGAAGTTTGATTTCACCCTGAGTCTTAATTCAAACGGCGACTACTAAGAGCAGGATTCGATGTGGGTAATGGATGTGGGTAATTCCCATTAGTCTAAACGCGTCGGTGAAAAAGACAAATCAAAATGAACCACATTGTATACTGACCTTCAATCACGTGGAGCAGCTAAAAACGTTGCGCGAATGAGCGGAAAAACGAGGGGAGACTGGGGGGAGGGGGGTGAGGTTAGCTGTCTTTCGTGCCTACTCCCCTCTCTGTCAGCACTCGCAATATTTTTCCTTCGCTCCCCACTATTTGAACGCATGAAACAGGGTCAAGCCCAAATCATACCGTCCAGAAGGACGTCGGACACCTTATTGAGACTTATATAACGGAGTAACTGGTTAGCTTACAGTCGAGGTTATGCTAGGGGGGTAGCAGTTTATATAGTTAAATTTAGGACTAAGTAACCCGAGAAGCTAGGTAGTACAGTGGTACGGTAGGCTATGTAAGCCTAAGCCTAGCTGAGGTCACAGGTTCAATCCTGAGTGGGGATTTTAGATTTTCTTTTCTTGTCGACATTACGTTATATAAGTCTCAATAAGGTGTCCGATGTCCTTTTGGACGGTATGATTTAGGCACAACCCTGAAACAAGCTCTGATATCAGTAAAACTGCTTTAATGATCAGATAAACAATGAAATGGGATAACTGAATGAATATAACTTACCTAAGTACCACCGTCTTGTTGGCTATGGCCGTGATAAATACAGAAAACAGCACTGTAACAAGGAGAAGAATAAACGCGATGTACGTCTTGCACCCAGACCTCTTTTCGCAGTACCCTTTCACGGCTGAGCCCTCGCTTGCATTGCCTTGTGGGTAAATGCAACTGCAATTCGTGAACGTCTGCGTAACAAACAAAAAAACAAAAATATCAGTAGGGTCTTTCTTGTTATTAAAGAAACTGTTTCAATCTTTGAATGACGTTGTTTCCTTTTATCAAGAACTAAACTGACAGTGGAACAACCTCGTCCCCAGGATATCTCTTCATCCCGCCCCTTGGAGCGCGAGAGACCCTGGGAACGAGGTTGGCAGTGAAAAATTGGTTCGAAAAATCGTGACTGCGATCGGCTGAAATCAAATCCTAGGGGAATGAATTTTAGTTCGAATAACGTTCGAAAAATCGGGATTCCACTGTAGATACATTATTGCTGCGATTTCAAGGACAACAACCACATTGCCTTATGACCCAAAACTTGAAAGGCCTACAAAATAATTTCCAGACTCGATTTCCAGTCATTTGAGGGAGTCCGGTTTTCTGATCCTCCTCCGTACGGCTGTAAATCGAGCCTAACAAATTTCAGGATTTAGTGAGTGCTTGGTCGTGTTTATCAGTTTATCAGGTTCAGCGTGATAGTAAGTGAGTTCAGTTGTGGTAGCGGATCATGGAAAGCCCCACTCCCTCCCACCCATCGTCTTGGCAAAAAAAAAAGGCCCGAAACAATTTTTCGCTCTCCCACCCCCTCCTTATTCACTCCACAACTCCCCCCCCCCTCCCCCTTAGGATGGAGTCTGGATCCGCCTCTCGGTTGTGCTAACTACACTGTAACTAGGTTAACCATGCAGATTAGCAAGCATATTCTAAGTAGTACCTTGTCATCCCGAGAGATTCTACATCCAGCATGACAGGGCGAGAAATATGCCAACTTATCTTCTCCACACACAGGGTTTATACTGGCCAATGAACAGCTGCAGTTTATATTGCACGGGGACGTCACTCCATTGTTCCCCAGGGAACTGAAAAGATACCCTGACTATTAGTGAAATGAATACCATAAATCCCGCTTACAACTCCCTCCACCCCGGTCTTAGGCCCACAAGTATGGTAAAAGAAATTTTCTGTTACACAAGTCCTCCGATAGTGGAAGTAAATGCAACTGTAAATTAAAAAATGCTGTCAGCATCCTTCTTGCCTTGTAAAACACGAGTAGCGATCAGCGAGAACTGAGAAGCTAGAGGCAAATCGGGTTAGGGTTTCGGCTTATAGGCGGGATCGGCTTATAGCCGAATAAGTACGATATATGTTGTGGTGCAATTTTGTCCCTGGTGCAAATTTTATTTTCCTTTGTTTTTGGGTATGGAAATGTATGATAATGTATAATAATGAGTTTTAAACAAAGAAAAATAAATTTGCACCAAGGACAATATTGCACCACAACATATTCACCTGAAAGAAGGGAAAATAAAGTAAATGTAGAGCAAAGTTTCTTGTTTTTTAAAAGTAAACAACACGCCTGAAAAACTTTATTTCTTTCGAAAGTATTGTAAAATATTTTGGTCTCACCTGCCACTATACGGAGCTACTAGTCCAGCTAAATCCGGGATACCACATCCGGGAATAAACCACGCACCGCATCCTGCGATGGTGAAAATTTGAGCGATGACGCAGAATCTTGCAGCCATTTTTAACGATTTCTTTAAGTTAAATCTTCGGACGATAATTCCACCTATAATCACACCACCTGCAGAAGACAAGGAAATAGTGATGACACTAGGGTACTTGTACAGTGGTAAAGTTGTTGTAACGTTGTAAAAATAAAGGGACACTGTTCCGGCCGAAATATCGTATTTTTATGATTATTGCCAGGAGGTTGCTTTATTAATATCTTAAAATAGGAAAAGAATCGCCGCCAAAAGTGATGAACGCAAAAAATATGAAGTACAAGACAAAATAACGACTAAAAAAACTCAAAATTCCACCGGAATGGAAACTTTGATTTCCATTCTGGTGAAATCCACTTCCATCCTTGTAATCCTGCATTTTTTCTCCAAGCTACTGCTTCTGTAAGGAAACCTCCATTGTCAGAACAAATTGACGTTAAATTGTTGGAAATAAAGTCGAAAATCAAAATTTTTAAAAAGCAGGTGCAAATATAATTTTAGTGTACAAATAAAATGGATATAAATATAGCCTATTTTCGCTTTCAAATTCCCGCTCGCCGCCATTTTGAATATTTATGACGTGTTACGGTTGCTGCTATTGTTAAGAATCGAAGTTCTTTTGTATGCAACAATTAGACAACCGTAACACGTCATAAATATTCAAAATGGCGGCGCGCGGGAAATTTAAAAGCGAAAATAGGCGATATTCATATCCATTTTTTTGTACAATAAAATTATATTTGCACCTGCTTTTTTAAAAAAAATTAATTTAGACTTTATTTCCAACAATTTAACGTCAATTTGTTATAACAATGGAGGTTCCCTTTTAAGCCCGCGAGCAAGCTCTCGGGCTCGGGCTCGGGTTTTGAACCCGAGAGCTTGTTCGCAGGCTAGCTTCTGTTTTGCTTAAAATAATCCTTTTTATCCAACTAAGTTGTATATTTGGTGGCATTTGGCGAAATAACATGGAAATTACGTAAGCGAAATTTCGTCATTTCTGCCTGGACAGTGTCCGTTTAGTTCCCAGGCTCGCCGCGAGCCTTCTCACTCACTACTCTGGCCATCGAAACCAAGCTGAATGCTGGATGGAGCTTGACTGATCCAGACGGGATGCGGGATTCGGGATGGAGCTCACAATAGAGGCTGGATACGAGATTTTATGAGTTCTAAGGGTGGGACACATGGGATAAGGCGGGCGGGAAGTCAGGTTTGCTCTGTCTAGCACACGGGATGCGGGCCGGATTAAAAACAGCAAATACTACTAACCCCGTCAGTTCTAAAATTGCAGACAGAAGTAGATGGGAAGGTTGGAAAATGAATAGCATCAGTGCTGAATTACATCACTATTAATGTAAAATAACAATAATTGGTTAATCTTCTGAGCCCCCCCCCCCCCCCCCCCCCCACCCCACATTCAATTTTGGGATGTCAGCGAACAATTACGCATTTTCATGTCCCGTTATACACAACATTGTAACAGGGGGACAGGGGGAGTGGAGAGAAAGAAAATAGTATGGTTAAACTGCTTATATTTCCAACACTTTTGTCTAGATTGTAGCATGCAAACAGGTGCAAGCAAGCGAAAATGATCTAGTTTCTCTTGGTACTGAGAATTCAGGGACGTGAGCGCGCTTGCGCGAGAAATAGAGCCTTATCTATAACCCTTTTTTGCAGCGAAAATCACTAGTAATTTGCGCAGGCGATTTTGCCGCAAAAATTGCAAATCGCTAGTGTAAACGGCATTTAAAATTCCCAACATAGCTGCCGAAAGGAAACCAAAAACATACATGCATGCCGTATATAAGAGATTCTTACCAACAGTTCCAAAAACTATGATTGTTCCGATGACAGCTCCTGTTATAAACGTACTGAGTCCATACTTGAGCTGCAGAATTTTAGGCAAGAAAGAAGCTATCCCAGCACCAAATAATGAACTAGAGGTTATTGCAAAGGTGTTAAAAATAAACACGGGCGCCTTCAACAATTGAAGCGTAGCGGGCACAATGTCTTTGATGTTTCCTTGAATTCTTTCGTCCTTCTTTGGGACATGTCCTTCTTTGACCGCCTGTTCGCGGATATGCCTCGCCCCTGGTAGCTCCTTGGGGAATCCTAAAAGAAGTCCAGTGTTGGAGAGAAGTAAGCAGCCCGCTATTAGGAACCCTATCCACCAGGCCCCTATCCATTGGGGATCTTCAGGGGTGAGATTAGATCCCTCAGGCTAAAGAGGAAAGAGCATCAACACAAGTTTATCTCGATGTTGTCTTACGATTCTGCAACTCGATTACACAATACTAGTACAAAATCCGATTTAAACAAGTTTGAGGGTGGGGGGGGGGGGGGGGGGGGTGTTAGGGTATTCTCTCATATAAGTTGTATAGGTATGTGCGGCGCCAAAGGTTATGGTTTTTGCCGTTTTGGTAAGGTTTGTGCACTCTGGATATGGTTTTCATCATAAGAAGCGCATTTTTTATTATTATTCATCTCTTGAAAAGTGCCATTTGATTAACATCGGCATATGAAGTAGTTCCTGGGTAATTCTGAAATAAAATAACGAATTTTGGGACAGGTATGAAATAGGGTACGAAAAAGTCACATATTTTGGTCTGAAATAGAGTAAGGGTTTTAAGAAGCGCACCGCACACCCCCACCCAAATTTTTACGGAGTACCTCCGGGGTGAATTTATTTTACATATCAGCCTGTTTCAGGCTGTCAGATAGTGGTAACAAGCAAAAAAAGGAAGCGCAATTAAGTATTGTTTCCATAAACTTTAATCACTACCTTTCCTAGTCCCATTACCCCTTGCGGTGTATTGAGACCGAGTCGCGGCCTTTTGTTAATGTGAATTTAAGTCAGTTTTGGCCGGACGACTTATCCGTTTAAACGAAAAAATAAAGTCTACCTTCAAAAATCGTCCTAAAAGACGGACAAAATCAGAGGATTTTATATAATATTCACATCCAATATCGTGTCCATATGAGACGACTTTCAATACCGTTGTCCGTCTTCTAGTGCGAAAACGAGCATTTTGCATAGCGGGGAACAAAACCGTAGGCCTTTTTTCCAAGACGTATGCTTCCGTCTTGTTGCCACTAAGGCTTCCTGTTGTATGATAATCAAACAGGACGTCTTTCAGACCGCTTGTGAAGTACCCTCCTTTGCAGGCAAACCAAAGAGCACAGAGTGGGAGAAAAGTTTCCGGAAAAGACTCGGAATTGGGAAGGGGTTGTAAAAATAGAAATGAGTTGACAACTTTTCCCGCTTTTTTTCCTCGGGCTCTCACTCCCAGTGCTCCTCTTCTTCCTCATTTTCTCTCCAGTCGCCCACCCCTAACGGGGCGGTGCGCAGCTCTTACAAGGTCTTCTCTGATTGGCTAAGGAAACAATAGAACAAACAACACAACAATGGACCCTAGCCCTGAAAACAATTGAGCTGCGTGATACCCAGGTCCAATGAAATTAGATGTTCTAAAGAGCTGCGTGGCTACTGGCCCTATCCCTTGAGCCCAAAGAGTTATCTGGGTAAGAGGCTGCTTGTGAAGTGCGACGTCAGGCACTTGATAACTTTCCATTCTTGATGTTATCTCGCCCACTAACCATTTGAGCATGTGATAGCGAAGGCAGCACCTTTATCCTCAGTTATTTTAGGCGCTAAGCGTCAATACGATCTGTTTAAAAAAAAAACTGAAAATTACTGTACCTGCGTAACATCAACGTAGATATTCAACAAGGAGCCGCCAGATAGAAAACCCAAAGCAGGCCCCAACAGGCTGAACGCGAAGAAAACGGCGAGGTAGACTGGTGACGATTTTGGGTGGACATTTTCATCGATGTACGCGGGCGCAAGAGTGTACAGGGGCGTTGTTCCAGCTCCCATAAGCAACTGAGCCAAGAAAAAGATGAATATATAATACCATCGGCCACCATACTCGGCGAGGCAGAATTCTGACGTACCATTTACGTTCAGCCGACAAACTTCGCCATTGGCAAATCCGTTTGCGTCTAGAAGAGGCTCGTAACGTCCAACTATTGCTTGTGGAAGAACAAACAGTAGACATCCAAGACCTTCAAGAAGAAAATCAGACCTGTAAGGCTCGAATGTCTATAGTCGAATGTCTAAAGTCTAAATGTCTAAAGTCTATACCTATAGATCTGCATGACTTGAAAGTCCGGGGCTACTATGCTATATAAGCCGTATACCGTATTTCCTCTAACAAACGCCAGCGAGAGTATTTTAAATTTCGTAGCTTTGTCTTTTTAACATCATTAGGTTGGCTTTATTGTACATAGCAGTAAACGTGTAGTAAAGTTATGCACTATTTTTCTAAGTTCTTTTCATTGCAATGGTGAGAGATTTTCCATGGGTGGCCGCTTATTGGAATAAATACGGTGAGCATGTGGCGACCTGGTGGGTAGGATTTTTTTTTCGTTGTGGTCTTCAAGTATAATTATGTTAATATAGAAAGGGGGAAATGGGTCAGGTTTAAAATCACATGAGACCGAGCAGAGTTTGAGGAAGAGGACGACACATATTATGTTTATATCAAGAAGTGTGTCTGTGACAGGATTGTGGGGTGTGTGTGGGGGGGGGGGGGGGGGGGGTTCCGACTTCAAAGTAAACGTAATCAGAATCTGTGAATTGCAGGGTTTTCCTTAAAAAAAGTTTGACAGGCAAAAATACATATTTGCATTGAATAAAACTAAAATTAACGAACCATCTGAAAGCAGTGGGTCACACGACACACTTCCGCGGTATGGCCAATGCATTACGCATGCGCACAACCATATCACCTCGGCAGTGGCAGCCATGGACAGCTGTTTCGTCCTTGTTAGGACTCATCAGCATGACATAGCCGTCGGACCCCTGTACGACCCGAAAGCCGTTTCCCGGAGCCGTTTACTGTCGAGGCAGTTTTAAAATTAATGGACCAGTGTTGCTAAAAGTACATCATATTTATGTACTAAAACAGCAGGCTTGACTGTAAATGGAATGCAACTTATAAAGGTTTAGCTAAGAAAAGTAACGCTTGTATCTTGAAGAAAAATGCACGAAGATACTGGTGACAATTTAGTCACAATTATCACTTAAATCTCTGTGACGTAGGCCGTTTATTTAAACCTGTCAGTTATTCTTTTTTACCTGTTATAACGCAACCGTATCCAAGCCATTTGGGCTTGTTTCCATATGCTCCATAAAAGCTGACCAGCGCTGTTAATAGAATTCCAGCTATGTCATTGGACGCGGCGATAAATCCAACTTCAGTGCTGGTAAGTTGAAATCTTCGTTCCAAGGTCAGGAGGTAAAGATTGGTAAAGCCACTCACACACATACCTAGGAAGTAATGTAAAATAGTGCTTTTGGTATCTTCGTCGTGCACGCGTGATACACGTTTGGTAGACTCGTTGTGAAGCGCATTATGGGATATGCAGTGGATTAACAAAGCGTTACGCCTGGGTAGCAGGGGCCCGTTTCTCGAAAGTCCTGATAACTTTTTGGGCTAGAAAAGCTATTTTATGTGCGCAATGTTTACATTAAAGATTAAATTTTTGTTGGTTTTGAAAGCTAAGCAATAACATTCTAAGTTGACGAAACAGTTCGGGCTGGTTTGAGGGCTAAAAAATACTTCACCATTCGATAGATTCCGATATTAAATACAACTTTCCGGGCCCGAAACGTTATCGTCGGAACTTTCGAGAAATGGGCCTCAGGCGTCGGTTTATGGTACCCCGGGTGCCAGAGGCTTGTCTCGCGCTCTCATTTCTCTCATATTACACGCCTCTTATGTCTCTTTTCTCACGCAAGCGTGCCGCGAGAGTACCCCTGGCACCCAGGGTAGTCATGGTGGCTAGACTGGATTTTTTGGGGGGCAAGTTTGAGCATCAACTACGACGCCATTAACAATGCTGTGGAAAAACGATCATCACAGCTGTATTAGATAAAGATGAAAATTTGTTAAGACCAGTGTTATATTAACATCGGAGTTGCCATAGCAACGTTATGACGCCATGACGTTTTTTACTTGCCGTCCTATTTCTCGGCACAAGGAGGTTTTTTTCGGTAATCGGTTAAGATAACTTTCACCTCCCATAGCCGCCTCGATTATGGCAAAGATTGAACAAATTCTATAAGAGCGTTTTAGAAATTTTTGGGGATGAAGTTTTGGGGATTATAAATACAGTGAAAAACATACTAGCAGGGCGCGCGGGGAAAGACAGAAAGACTTCCCGTTTTTCGCCTCCCCATCACCCCCGCTTGCGTTTCGCGCTCGTTCCCAGCTCTGACAGCTCTCCTGAAATACCCGCTCCCTCGCGCTTGCCTTACAGAAAAAGCCTGTGGCGAAGGCAGGTGGCTGCCACAGAGTATACTCTTGCGCGATTCTATTCCTTCATTCCTTTCCTTTTATTACACGACAAAGATAGTCAGAGGGCCAATAACTAAAATGAACCAATCAGAATGCTCGATTGCTGGTCCAATATTCTCTAAGTATTGGACCGGGCATTGTACCGAATGATCCCGCGCGATCCTCCCGCCGGCAGGAGTCGTGTAATAAATCTCTTATTAACCAAGCTTGCTCGGGACCGTACTGGGAGAATATCAGTATCGACCCTCGGTCTTTTCTGTACTGTCAAGACCTCGGGCCGATATTCTCCCAGTACGGCCCTCGCGCTTGGTCAATAAGATATATTTATTCGCAAAATATTTTCACTGCTAAAAGTTACAGTTCTACATTACCTTGAACAAAAGCAAAGATTGCCGATGCACATACGAAGAACTTGGCATTGTTAAGAACTTGTAAAAACTGTGGTTTGACATTTCTCCAGCCATACCGAAGGTCTTCTTTAGTATCGTTGCTTTCCATGTGTAAAGGTGTCTCTTCAAATGAATCAGCCCTTACTTCGCCGTTCGCTTCATTCATCTGCAAAAGAATGCTACGCATTAATTGCATACATTGACAAGTAAAAACAAGCAATATAATATCCCGACGTTTCAGCGACCTCATGACGCCATATGATAATAAAATAAAATTAACAAATGCGAGTTCAAGAGTAATAACTAATTTACATAGCGGAGGTGGCTACACAAATATTTTAGCACGGATAGAATCCGTTTGCACATTCAAACTCGGTGTTAATTGTTTGATGTAAAGCATCTCGTTGACAAGACAATCAAATTTGTTCATGCATTTCTTGAGAACTTTGAAACAGCTAAGGAGGTCCTCAGGGACAGCACCCGCGTGGTCGTTGTCATAGCTTGCGTACTGAAGATGACGTGCTTTTATGGCCATCCACGCGGGCGTATAAATGCCCGCGCGTGTAGCCAACAGGTTAACCACACAGGTTACATTTAAACTGGTACACTACGCACTGTTGATTAACCAACTGCGGTTTAGTCTCACAATCTTTAAGGTCTTGGCCAATTTTCCGACTGACAAATACGGGCTGGATTGTGGTCTGGAGTTTAATGCTAAGGTCTTTCAACTGCGTCTTAACAATGTTAGCGGAGTCTTGGTCCTTAAAGGGTAAGACTACTCGGGTTACGTCATTTCCCGCCAATTTAAGGACCAAGACTCCGCTAACATTGTTAAGACGCAGTTGAAAGACCTTAGCATTAAACTCCAGACCACAATCCAGCCCGTATTTGTCCGTCGGAAAATTGGCCAAGACCTTAAAGATTGTGAGACTAAACCGCAGTTGGTTAATCAACAGTGCGTAGTGTACCAGTTTAAATGTAACCTGTGTGATACAGGGAGCTATGTTGGCTACACGCGCGGGCATTTATATGCCCGCGTGGATGGCCATAAAAGCACGTCATCTTCAGTACCTGAGGACCTCCTTAGCTGTTTCAAAGTTCTCAAGAAATGCATGAACAAATTTGATTGTCTTGTCAACGAGATGCTTTACATCAAACAATTAACACCGAGTTTGAATGTGCAAACGGATTCTATCCGTGCTAAAATATTTGTGTAGCCACCTCCGCTATGTAAATTAGTTATTACTCTTGAACTCGCATTTGTTAATTTTATTTTATTCTCATTTGTACCCTTGATAATGGCGTCATGAGGTCGCTGAAACTTCGGGATATTATATCGCTTGTTTTTACTTGTCCATGTATTTCTTAATCATTGTTAATACGAATTAATTGTATATCACCAGAAAAAAAAAAACGCCAGCTAAACGATCGTGATATGTTAACAGAAATATTTGTAACGACACAAGCTCTCTCGATGAGCATTTGATGCTCTTGGAGCAATTGTCGATCTGAAATATTGTTTGAATAAAAGAAGATTACTTTTTTATTCCAAGCGTCCGCAGATGTTATAGCGTTCTACGCAGACGTGCTGAGGGCACGTCACGCAATCTTTCGTGGGGAGGAAAGATTGCGTGACGATGACGTCTGCGTAGGAGGCTAACATATGTTATTGTAGCCTGAGAAAACAGACGACTTTTCGCGGTGGCGCCACTACGGTTTCCCCCGCCTTTTCGCCGAGGTAACCGTAGTGGCGCCACCGCGAAACGTCTGTTTTCTCAGGCTAATGTTATCGAAAAAAATATTACAGTTGACCATCGCCAAGAACGTGACCAAACCACGCGCTTCGCCCCATAACGACTGCCTGCGAGTGGTGCGCGAACGTAGAGCGCGAGCAACGGACGCACCACAATAGCAGCTATCGTGAAGCTACACAATGGTTTAACTCTCGTTTCTATCTCTCAAACTGACGATGGACGCCTGAAGACGTTTACACAATTCAATGTAGTGTTCTTCAGTTTATCATTATAATACTGAGGTACACGAGAACAGAACGCCATTTATTAGGCAGAGAACTGAGAGAACAGAGCTCGGGTTAAGTAAAGAATAGTGTTTTAGGGTTTACCACTTTTCTACAGTGTTAAACTTACTAAAACAACTATTCACTTCAGTGTCGGTGGTCAGTGGTGGATATTTACCACTAGTCACCTCCACTTCGGTGAATAGTTGTTAAATATATGATAAAAATTACAGCTTCCGGCAGCTAGCCCTCATTGGTGTAGTGGATATGAATATTACTCTTAAAGCGAATGACTCGGGTTCGAGGCAACCCCACTCTGAAGTGTGAAATAGTTTGACTTCAGTAATTTCAAGTGAAAGAGAAGGTTCAGTTTGAGATATATTAACAAGTGTTGACCTACACATGGTTACAATGAGTTCACAATGGCTGAGCGATGATGAGGCTGTCATAGATTTTTTTTATGAAGAAGGGAAATAAGGAGAGAATAACGAGTCAAATTGAAAGCAACCATTGGGAAAGTTTGTAATTTGGCCAATGGCCATGGTAAATTTTGTATTTTCTCCTGACTATTTAAATCACAATTTAACCAAAAATCCAGACCACACAGGATGATTGTCAAAAGGTATTTCTTAAATTAACGATTACTTATTGACCAACAAGAACCAGGCATTTCAAAATGTGATTTCGGTATTCCTTGGATTTTTTTTACTCTAAAGGGTACATATTCTATTTGTTTTCAAGCAAGGTAGATTCGAGATATTAATTGCGTCGACGTAGGAGACGCTTCCTAATCTTGTCGGCTAGGCGGAACGAATCGAGAAACGTGTCGGTACCAAATCTGCGCCATCTTCAAACGTCACAATAGTATCCAGCATTCCCAGCGCGTGGAAATCAGGCATCATCCTGGGGAGCTGGGGTTCCGAAATATCACATGTGAATAATCTATTTCTCTTGATTAAGTTTCGGATATTTTCCCGATTTTGGAATCGTACGGCTCAATATTTCAATGCATACTAAAAGTAGGCAGTGGAAAATTGGACAAAGGTTCTTCTCCGGACCAAAGTTGGGTCTCTTTGGAATCAAGCAAGAAGTTATCGGATTTTCCTCGCTACCCTTCTGGTATGTTTTGAATGTTCTATCTTGATTTTGCTGTGGTTCTCTACCTGATTTGGGAAGCTTTCACCTAAACACCGACGTCGTTCTTCGCGATGTTCTACGGTACGGTGCAATTCGCTGTATGTCTTGTAGCAATAATTCACTGATCGGCCGCGCCAGGCGAACGCAGATTAACTTTTTATCAGTGCTCGACATTGCGCCTAAAGATTTCGCAGTTTTGTGACTAAAATGTGTCTAGCTAATAAAGGAATTATATTCAACAGTCTTGTGGCTTACTTGCAACTTGTAGTTGTAATTTTATCCGAAAAATCCTGCGAAATTCAGGTTGAATGTTGCGTGACTTAATCGTCGATTTCATGCTCCATTAACGCGGTGTCCAAGAAGACGTTTATCACGGGAGCACTTTTTCAGGCTTTCTCAGAAATTTCTCATTTCCGGTTCCGGTATTAGTACACGTACTGAGGAGTATGATTTCAGGATCGGAGAAATAACCTAAATGATAACAAGACAAATATACTATTTATATGTCGGAAAAATCTGAGACCTTTCGGAGTACACAGCACGGCAGGATTTTGTCTTTGTCCGATCCCACGGCGATAGCGTGAATTTGTTTGATGTCGGCCCGACGTTTTTGCCTGCGTGACATATCTCACGACACAGCCTTTTTAAACATTGGCTGAATTAATTCATGAAACTGAGGTACTAGGTCAAGACGAGGTGCCACGGGATAAGGAGACGCACTATAATCTATGATTACTACAAGTATTAAGCAAATTTTAATATCACATATCATGTAGAATCGACAGAGTCTAGTTTTCTGAAAATTAGTGCTCGGGGGATTGGACGCCCACTCCCCACACCTTCGACTTTAAATAAGTTTACTTAATTACTTACTACTTACTTACATAGCAAAAAGTCGACATTTTAGTTTCCCTTTTCTTTTTGTAAAAAAAATCAACAAGTTACTCCATTAAAAGTCAGTACATTAATCGAACGTGACATCCTTGCGTGACCCCGCATTTATCAAAACATGTACAGATCGATTTACACGCGTCCGTTTAAAAATGAAGAGACTAAAAACGGTTAATTTCTTGTTCTTTCTTTTTAATCTTTTTATAAACTGTTTCATATTTTGCGCATTTCCATAATTTGAAAAATGCTTTTGTTCTTTGTGGTGTTATTTGACAGCAAGTTGATGAAAATGTTATAATTTATACGCCATATTGAAATCCTTTGTTTATATTCGCAAAACGTGATCTTGTGCATTCTATCTCCTGTCGTTAAGTGAATGAATTATATTGAACGAAAGCGACATATGACCGTGCAAAAGTGCAAAATCACGCATTTTTTAATAGCGTGCCGATGCCGCGTCGGCGCCGAAGCGAAGTTTGAAATTAATCCATGCCTTGGTCGCTACGCATTTAACCTGATTTAACGGTACATCGCTCAGTAAAAGAATGAAAGAGCAGTTCTGCTTCACAAAGGAAGTTCCTTGCAATTTGCTTACAGGTTTTACTCACCTTGAACTGCAATACTGTAGAGACAATTCGTATATTACAAGAATGCACTTAAGACTCGAGAGATCTAGAGAGAGAATTTGAAATCAATGAAGACAATGAAGGATTGATAGGTCTGCGTGGGGGCGATCAATTTACTGTAAACATCACGTAACTCATTGAAGCGTGACAGTCAGTACACCAAATCCTTCCGAGTCAAATCGGATGCTAGCCTACGCTTTGTGACTGGCTAAAAAATCTCGCGCCACTTTCTCGATCAATCAGAAGTAAAACCAAAACCAATCATGACTTGCTCGCACGCGTTTTGCCGTGCTTGGCGCCGCCGAAGTTAAAGTTAAAGTTAAAGTTAAAGTTAAAGTTAAAGTTAAAGTTAAAGTTAAAGTTAAAGTTAAAGTTAAAGTTAAAGTTAAAGTTAAAGTTAAAGTTAAAGTTAAAGTTAAAGTTAAAGTTAAAGTTAAAGTTAAAGTTAAAGTTAAAGTTAAAGTTAAAGACATGTAATTGCTTTGAGCTCTGATTGGTTTATTGGATTGTTTACGACTGCTGTGATTGGTCAGAGTAATTGCTTTGGTTTTGGTTTTACGGCACTCAATTGAAAACTGCTCTATAGTGTAATTAATTAATAATTAATTAAATAAATATGTCACTACTGATCAGCTTTTTCCTGCAAGTGTACATAAGATTGATGTTAAGGCTTAATCGATTTTTAAGAAATTTGTTAATAAAGTATACTTTTACGTTTATTTAAAAAAAATTATTATTATTATTATTATTATACGGACTTGCAAGTGCAAAAATTAGCCAGATTTTTTTTAATATATATCTCCTATTTAACTCCAAAATGTTTAGCTATTCTTTAAATAACTTTTTTTGTATCGAAAAAACGTATATATAGAAATGTAATTCTTTTTAACTTTTATTCATTTTCAATTAAGTGTCAATTTTTAGTTTCTGTAGATTATTATTATTGCTATTATTATTATTATTATTATTATTATTATTATTATTATTATTATTATTATTATTATTATTATTATTAACACAAAAACGTGCTGCCTTTCCCTGCACTCACTCAAGAGCGGCAATTTCCTTCTCAAGTGCGGGTCCCAAGCAGCACATGCATGACTATAGTTTGGGGCGAACCATAGACTCAAATCGACTCGTGTCTACGTCGCTCTCATAAGTCTGCACTGTTTTAGGGGTAGTGGAGAGTGACATTAATAAGGTGAGGCAAAGTTTGCCGAAGTTTAAAATATGTCATACCCACCCCGGTGCCGGACGAGGTCTTAATGGTCGAGTATGGCATCTTTTCCTATGAAGGGAGCGTCAAAAGTGTTGCCATACGCCACAAAATTGCATGAAAATATTCTAAAGAGCAAAACATAAGCAGTAGTAGCAAGAGAAAATAACCCAAGAGAACAGCCACAAATGGTCATGCTGGTTGGGGTAGCGACGTTATTTTAAGGCCGACACCTGATTGGTCAGTTTGAATGACGTCATGTAATTTTAGGTTGGCGGGTTTGTTGATTTCCATTCTCTCGCACAACATGCGATTTTCCTTCGCTGTACGAGCAAAAACACCTCCAGTAATGATGAGAGCTATATGATATATGATATCTGATCTCTGTGCAACAGAGAGCCTGCGGTCATGGGAGCGAGAATGCAAATAACCTTCGAATTCACAGCATGGGCGCAAGCTAATATTAGATTGAAAATAATTATCCTAAGCATGGAGTTCTGTTCTCTTAGATCATTTTCTCTTGGATAAAGTAAGTACTAATCAAGATAACTCCCCCCCCCCCCCCCCCCCCGCCTAATTTTAGAGTTGGCGGATTTGTTGATTTTCAGTCTCTCGCACAACACGCGATTTTCCTTCGCTGTACGAGCAAAAACATCTCCAGCAATGATGAGAGCTATGTGATATATGATATCTGAAATCTGTGGAATAGCGAGAGTACGGTCATGGGAGCGCACAAGAATGCTAATAACCATCACAGCATGATCAAGCTAATGTTAGATTTAAAATAATTATCATAGGGCACCGGGTTCTCTTATGGATCATTTAATTTTCTCTTGGCAGTAGTTTGAAAATGAAGTGGAGCTAATGTTAATTTCAGTCATATTACTAGGAGCTAATGTTAATTTTTGTTCCTATTTTTGACAACCCGCCTCGATTAGCTATGCTAACTGCGGGTTGTCAATGTTGAAAATATTGTTATATTAATAATGAAATAAAATTGTTGTTGTTGTTGTTACAATTTTGACTGTTTTAGCCGTTATTGTGTCGTTTATTGTTTATTTATAATTTTGATATTTTCTATCAAACTCACGATAAAATCCCATATATATTTAAAATCAAAATGATCACAAACTCACAAACAGACCAAAACTTACAAAAGCCCTAACTTTATAATACGGACGCTTATTTCTGTCGTTTTTACGGTTAAGTAGTTCAGGCTTCAGGCAGATTACTGTGGATTATGGCGTTGCAAGCAAACACCGATTTTCAAAAAAAAAAAAAAAGCAACTCCGATTTTGAAAAATAAAGCCCGATTTCAGAAAAACAAACTCCGCATCCGCATTTCCAAAAAAAGGCAATCCGATTTTTAAAAAAGCAAACTCCGATTTTCGAAAAAACGAACTTCAATTTTCGAAAAACAAACTCCGAATCTCCATACATACAAACTCGGATTTTCTAAACACCAAACTCTGATTTTAGAAAAAACAAACGCCGATTTGCAGAAAAATAAACTGGGCTCCGATTTTCGAATAATACAATGAATTCCAATTTTGAAAATAACAAACTCCGATTTCAGAAAAACAAACTCCGACTATACACCAACGAAAACCGGTATAACGGGTATCAGAGACTTGGGTGCAGCATAACTACTCCATACGTTGTTAGGTGCGACTGAAGATTAATATGCCATACGTCAATACCAACGTCATATGTCGTTACATGGCCTGGATATTATGCTACTGAAATCACAAACAAATAAGTTTCAAAAATTAGCCTTACTCCTTCGTTAAATAATATCGGGATTTCTAAAAAATACTGATTCTGTTCAGCTTGATACATACTGGTTTTGACTCGATTTCAGATGATGATATGCCAACAACTATGGAAATGAGCACTGTACGTTGCTAGGTGCGATAAAACATTAAGGAGGGGCCTAAAGCTAACGTCACATGCCCTAATATGGCAAGAGGTCATGGTTTAAAGATACAGAAAAAAATGCTCATCATCCTATAAATTAGATTTGCCTGTACTCATTAGCTCTATACCCTTGTGGGATTGACAAGAAAGCATGCTTTCTGTTCCGTTGGTGACTGATGGTGACTCCATTCCAGCTAAGTCTATTCCAACTCCTTGTATCAAATATGCATCTTCAAGCACGACTTCGTATCCTGCCAAAGATATCAGTATCAGCCAAGAGAAAGCTTCAAATTTGAACACCAGTGCGAGCACGAAAGAAGGTTTGTAATATTTCTCTATTGAGTCCTTGGACACAAACGACTAAGGAAATGCCAAATCACCATAACTTAAGTTAATATTTTGTGAAATCGATTTGAATGAAATCTTTTCATTTTGACCCTTTCCAAAATCTTCAGATTTTAATTTTTCCTGGAAAACCAGAGAGGATGTTCATCATATTAGTTATAGATAAACAAAGAAAACGTTCTTAAAAAAATAATATAATATGACAGAATTTATAACTGAAGCACGTTAAGGCATGGCTCGTTTCTTGTGTAGACCCCCCGCGAAGTAAATTCTTTTTTTCCTTTGGAAGTAATATGTTTTTTAGCCCTAACTTCCCAACAGTATACATCAAACTGGATTTAGTGTCCTTAAATTCCTTAAGGTTTGGTTATTGTGGTCACGTGTGTGATGACGTCATAATTTGGATATAAAGAAAACTTTAAATGGGGTAAGGATGGTTAACTTTGGCTAAGAAAACTGAAGTCGTACGCAATTTTTGGCCTCAATGCATAAAGACTATCCCTGGCCGGAATGTACAATTTTCTTTATTTTATTAATAAGATATTAAGAGACAAAATATGTCACGTGACCTCTTTTTACGAAATAGCCCTTTAACTGTAAATCATAGTCAACCATTCCGGCCAGATTCGAAAAGAGAACCATACAAATACATTAACTCTTTAATTTATATCCATCATATGCCATCTCGGCACCCCATTTTCAATTTTCGTTTTGTGTAAGAAAATATTAACAGGGCACGTGATGCAAATATTCGACATTTAAACTAAACAGTTGTTCAAAGTTTTCAAGTTGTATCCTGTTGCTGAGTTTGAGCCTGTTTAGTTAAATCACTTCAAAGTTATGATCGTTTTCAGATTTTTTGCAAATTATGCTCTGAGCCATGCCTTAACATGCTTGAGAAGAGGAAAATTATGAACTTGAATAGACGTATAGTCTGAAATGTCAAAAAAAAGCGGCTACCATTTCGGACTAGAATAGACGTTATTCATTAATGGCGGCCGATTTATTATTTTTCTATTATAGAGTGTTTTCACTCACGTGGTCTGCAGCTATGCTAATTTATTTGAACAAAGAAAAGAGTTCAATCCCCACAGGATTAGCTTGGGACACCAATATGGCCGCCATTTTAATGTTTTGGGACACCAACATGGCCGCCGTGACGTCATGCGAAAACACTCTATATGTATGTTAATTTACCGTTAACTTGCCACGTTTCAGAGTAAAAACTCGTTTGAATTGTGCATATCATTACTCCCTGAATATCATGAATATAAAATTGTAATTAATCAGTCGCCATTCATGAATAATGTCTATTATTTAATACTTTTTAAGGAACTTGAGATAATTTTAACTTAAAGATGTTTTAGAAATTTGACATGTTTCTATACAATAGATTTGAATCCTCAAGGACCATTGGAACCGCACGGAAATAAAAAAAATATATATATACAAGAACCCAGTTTACTGTTTATCAGCGGCGGGAACTGGAAAAGACAGTCAGTCAAACGCATTACGTTTCTCATCAGAAACGTCAACTATTGGCACAAAAGTTGGGCATTTCTGGAGAAAAAATTCAGGTACATCAACAATCTTTGTTTTCTGTGACAAATGAATTCAGGTACGTCAACAATCTTTGTTTTCTGTGACAAATGAATTCAGGTACGTCAACAATCTTTGTTTTCTGGAACAAATGAATAGGCGATTTGCACGATGACGTCATTTGACTACAACTACCAGAATCCTTCAGGTCAGTTTTGTTTTGTAGTGCAAATTAGGGCTATTGTTATTTAAACCGCACTGGGATTACAAAATTTAAATAAAAAAGGAAAAACGAAATGAATTCTGGTAGTTGTAGTCAAATGATGCCATCGTGCAAATGGCCTATTCAGGTACATCAACAATCTTTGTTTTATGTGAAATATGAATTAAGGTACATCAGCAATCTTTGTTTTCCGTGACATAGCAATTCAGGTACATCAACAATCTTTGTTTCCTCTGACATATCTGACATTATTCTAAGTTATCGTGTTAAGGCGCATTTCAATATATTTATATATAATTTGCGCCATATAAATCAATAAATTATTATTATTATTACATTTCAATTCAGATAAATCAACAATCTTTGTTTCCTTTGACATATGAATTCGGGTACATCAACAATCTTTGTTTCCTCTGACATTAGTGAATTCGGATACATCAATAATCTTTGTTTCCCTCTCATTGGTATATCAATTCAGGTACATCAACAATCTTTGTTTCCTTTGACATACAGCTGTTGGGGTTGTCGGAAAAAAGTGCACAAGGCAAAAGTGCACGCGACAATCCCGAAAATGATATGGGATACGATCAATAAATTTTAATAAGTCAAATAAATACATGAAACCCGCGATGCCTCGTCCATACAGGAACGATCTTAGATGGCGGACCATTGGGATAAATGAGTTTTTGGGATATAGCGTGGATGACTACCCACAATACCTTTCTGGATTGTCTTTCTCGAAACAGCTGTATGAATTCAGGTAAATCAACAACCTTTGTTTCCTCTGACCTATGAATTCGGGTACATCAAAAAATTTTTGTTTCCTTTGACGTATAAATTCAGGTATATCAACAATTAATTTTTGTTTCCTTTGACATATGAATTCAGGTATATATCAACGTAAAATCTTTGTTTTCTGTGACATATGAATTCAGATACATCAACAATCCGAAGACCAATGATTTAATTGTTAATTTATTGTTAAATCTTTACATTTCTCGTGTACATATATCTTCGGAAATATTCGGGAAATTATCAGAAATGTTCGTACAACCTTCGGAAAGTATTCGTTAAATTTTCGAAAATCTTCGGAAAATTGCTTAAAACTTCGCAATTAGTGTATAATAAATAAAATATACATGGCTGCTTGGAGAGATGGAAATTTCTCTTCTCACTCAAAGATAAAGTTGATGTCTTCAAGCACCCTGTATTATCTTGTATATCTGACCTCTCTCGGCTTTGATATTTTGAGAGATAGCTATAGAAATACGACCCCACAAGCAAGACGTTTGCTTGAACTTATATCGTGCATGATAAAGGATGTTGTTGGTGTTGTTGTTGAATGATTTTGAAATGTAAACACATCCAAAACAACATACAAACTTTAAGGAAGCAATTTGATTGGTTTAGCGAACGGAGGCAAACGCGCGCGGTTTGGCGGGGTTCTTTAGCGAACAGGCAAAGCAAAGCGAGCGGATTACGACCTTAAACGAAGCTATTTTCTTTGACGTCACTCGCTTTTCAGCATTCTGATAGGTCAATCGAACAAACCTCTTTTCATATTAGGAAACGAGCAAAGCTTGTTTTGATCCTTTCAACCGACTGGAGGATGTAAAACTCGAACAGTCATTGAAACTATTTTCCAACTGAGGTCATACTAAAATCCTTTCAACTGTTATCATTGTAATTGATTACACTGGCTAACCTACACATAAAACTTACCTGCACATGGCTATGACTCCATAACAAATCGACGCTTTCTTCGTCGTTCTTATAAGTTCGGATTACACCTGCAAACGGATTACCATCTCAAATGCCGGTTATTGCTCATCATGACCATATGTAATGAGATAAAGTAAGATAAATATTCTAAGAGAACATCCCCAATACATGCATGGGCTTCTTCCAATGAAAATTATTTTTAATCTGTTATTAGTTCAGTATCATACTGCATTGAATAGCGTGGTTATTTTAAGGCCGACAACTGATTGATCAGTTTGAATGACGTGATGTAATTTTGGAGTTGGCGGGTTTGTTCTTTTTAACAGCCTCTCACACAACACGCGATTTCCCTTTACTGTTCAAGCAAAATACTTGCAGCAATAATGAGAGCTATATGATATCTGATCTCTGCGGAATAGAGAGCCTGCGTTCATGGGATCGAGAATGCAAATGAACTTTCACAGCATGGACGGAAGCTAACATTAGATTGAAAATAATTATCATTATGGGCAAGGGGTCCTGTTCTCTTAGATCATTGGCAGTTTTAGTACATATCCTTACCACTAATATCTTGTACACAGCTTTTTTCAATAGAACGTTGCTCGCGCCACTTTCTCAACCAATCAGAAGTAAAACCAAAACCAATTGTGAGTTGCTCGCACGTATTTTCCCGCGCTTGGCGCCGGCTACATGTACTATTTGCTTGGTCTCCGCCTATTAAGTATTAACTACAAATTCATTTAACTATAAAAAATTGCGACAAAACATTTCTTAAAAACATTGTAAAATTTTAAAAAGCTAAAAAGCTGACGACGTTTCGACGTTACCGTAACGTCATTATCAAGTCAAAAATGTATAAAAACTAGGTTCTATAAATACTAAAACGAACAATAAATGATGAAAATAATTAAATAGTTAAATGTTTTTCTAAGTCAAAACTACAAATTCTATTTTTAAAACTTCACTAAATCTTCAATATTTCTTATTTCTCTTAATTTTACCAATCCTTTGAGAAAAACTATTTCCTCCCAAACATACCCAAAAATTCACAAAACACCCCACAACATAAATCGCACAATTCTGAATTGCCCAAATACAGGATTTTAGTCAGTACCAATATATTGATGTGACTTATAGATGCGATTTAGAGCAAAAAACAGTGCGATTCATGACTGAAATTGATGCTGTTTGTACACTAAAGTACATAATGTGGACTGTGGAGCCAAACTGCGAACGTTTGTGGTGGAAATTAGGCTTCAGCACTTCGGAAGTTTGTTATCGCCGACCGGCAAATAAGAATTTCATCACAGCGACAAACACCACGCTAAATGGGGAAAAACCTTTGGACAACGAAGAAGGCAAATTTGTGAGTACTAATGGATTATTTATTAAACATTCCGTAAAAAAATTATGCTTATCTTATCACGGTCGATCACTTTAATTCATAAGTTGACATCGAAAGGATCCGGACTCACATCTCGGCCGCTTGAACTGGAATATTTATATTCTCACCTTATTTTCGCGACTCATTTCTAAGAATACCAGACTACTAATATTATTACATAATCATTATTGCCTTTTGTACTTCTTATACATTTTTACACCGGATTTCTTTGACACTGTACAAGACAGGAGGTGGGATACAAGTTTTGGTTTTGAAATAACTGAAAGTTCGCTGAAAGCTCTACTTCGGACCACATCTTGTTTATGTTAAAAGAAACCAGACGGCTATTTAGGTGTATAATGAAAATTACTTTTTATTAGCTCAGTACAGTATGCTTGTTTTCATAAACTTCTTTGTTTGATTTAGACATGTTTTTTTCTAATCATGAAATATCGGTAGCGCCAGTAGCTCGCTCTCTTCTTGTAGGACTGCAGTGTGAATGAAGCTTTGCGGCCAACCTGTTTTCTGAATTTCTTGGATCAGAAAACTGATAATTGATAGCAACTATTTTCTGATTTCCGAATCAGAAAATCAGAAATCAGAAATCAGAAATCAGTCTCAGTTAGCAGCTAATGACGTCATGTGCACCGAATTTCTCGTTCCCAGGATGGTTGCGTTTTCCAAGATTGCGCCCTGGTGTTGGCTGATATAACAACCCAGCTCATTGGCGAGGGAATTCGTTTTCTTTTGTGACCCCTGATTGGTGGAGTGATATTTCGCAACAAGATGGCCGACATCGATTTCTAATTTCTGATTTCTGATTTCTGATTTCTGATTTCAGATTTCAGATTTCTGATTTCAGATTTCTGATTTCTGATTTCTGATTTCTGATTTCTGATTTCAGATTTCTGATTTCTGATTTCTGATTTCTGATTTCTGATTTCTGATTTCTGATTTCTGATTTCTGATTTCTGATTTCTGATTTCTGATTTCTGATTTCTGATTTCTGATTTCTGATTTCTGATTTCTGATTTCTGATTTCTGATTTCTGATTTCTATCATTTCTTAATTCTGATTTCTGATTTCAGATTTTGGATTTTGGATTTTGGATTTTGGATTTTGGATTTTGGATTTTGGATTTTGGATTTTGGATTTTGGATTTTGGATTTTGGATTTTGGATTTTGGATTTTGAATTTTGGATTTTGGATTTTGGATTTTGGATTTTGGATTTCTGATTCGGAAATCAGAAAATAGTTGCTATCAGTTATTAGTTTTCTGATTCAAGAAATTAAAAAAACAGGTTGGCCGCAAAGCTTCCTGATTGCTATGCTAATTTCTGATTTCTGATTTCTGATTTCTGATTTCAGATTTCTGATTTCAGATTTCTGATTTCTGATTTCTGATTTCTGATTTCTGATTTCTGATTTCTGATTTCAGATTTCAGATTTCAGATTTCTGATTTCTGATTTCTGATTTCTGATTTCTGATTTCTGATTTCTATCATTTCTTAATTCTGATTTCTGATTTCAGATTTTGGATTTTGGATTTTGGATTTTGGATTTTGGATTTTGGATTTTGGATTTTGGATTTTGGATTTTGGATTTTGGATTTTGGATTTTGGATTTTGGATTTTGAATTTTGGATTTTGGATTTTGGATTTTGGATTTTGGATTTCTGATTCGGAAATCAGAAAATAGTTGCTATCAGTTATTAGTTTTCTGATTCAAGAAATTAAAAAAACAGGTTGGCCGCAAAGCTTCCTGATTGCTCGCTCAAATATGAGCCAGCCAGATTGTTAACTCATGAAGGCATTTCTTGCTTTATTAAACCTGATTTGGGTTTTTGCATCCAACCGGGATTCCAAACGAACTGAAAGGAAGCAATTTGATTGCTTTAGCGAACAGAGCCAGAGGAACAACGGATTACGAGCTAAAGAGTAAAGCTAAGTATTCTCTTTAATGTCACTGGCTTTTCAGCATTCTGATAGGTAAATCACACAAGCCTCTTTCCTTGTTAAGGATATACTTGAGGAAACTGTTTTTCGAAAATCGCTCTATTTCTACGTGACTCAGACAAAGTTTGCTGTCAGCTCAAAGGCTTTGTATGAGTGGGATGTGTTTTGAATATGAAAAATCGGTGAAATCAGCGGTTAACGTGACCTGGATGCTTTTTGAGCTTCAAATATAATAAATAAAAGGTAATGTTACATTAGGGAGCGAAAAACTGATTCAAGAAATTTTGGCTTAAAATTCAATAAATTATGTGAGGTGAAATCCGACCATCGGACTTCCAATCTCTTCGCTCTCATGCGATTAGAAAACATTTCAATTCTATTTCACGACTTGTACCCAATATTAAGCCAAAGAGAAAAGTAAGGTCGTTGTATTCTTCTTCTATGACTAAGATGTGTGCATCGCTAGCTTGGAAAAATATGCGTAAATGGGTTCCAAATTATCCAGAATATGTATTTGATATAAATAAAGTTTACGACCCGCGTGAACAAAAGGTCCTGAAGATGACAACGCGAATTTGTTTTTGTGAAAAAATCTTGTCTTTGCGTATATATATATATATTTTAAGGGATAATATATACTGTAAAGTTTGGCAAGTCTATAGGCCCCTATTTGATAAATCAGAGAGCTGCTTATTCTCGAGTATTCGTCAGACAGGTAAAAATTTTCCCAACCCGCGGCTTTCCAGTATTTGGTCACATAAACAGCACAAAAATAAACGTATCCTTTCTGTGAAGTAATGGGCAGATTATTGTTTCTTTTCACCATCATTGAAACCTGCCTTTTTTGCCATGGACCACTTTACCGCTTGGTTCTCGATATGCTACGTTTCTTACGGCTCAGCTGTATATGCTGCAAACTGAACCTCTCAAGAGTGAAGTCTTTCAGACAATAATAATTGCCGCTTTGTATCAATTCTTTGCATTTTCGCCAAACTTTGAGATGTTCCAAGAATAATTTTTTAGGTTTTCTCTTCAACATTGACCCGGGTTTTCGATTTCTTACGCAAATATCGATAAAAGCCGCATCAAAGTGTTCGCCAACACCACTTTCCAATAAAATATTCTTATTCAGATAACACATGGAGGAGTTAAACGGGGGTCAAAAGTATGTGACGTCATTTGTGCGCAGCGCTATTTCTGTAGAGTTTACATGACGCACGCCAATACGTTAATACGCACGTCAACACGATCAGTACCAACGTCAATACTAACGTCAAATGTCCTTTTATGGCCAAAACAACAAACGAACTGGAAGGAAGCAATTTGATTGGTTCGCGAACAGAGGCAAACGCACTGCGGTTTTTGATAGGTTTAGCGAACACGCAGAGCAAAGCAAGGAGAACGGATTGCGAGCTACAAAGTAGCTAAGTAGCATTCTGATAGGTAAATCACACAAGCCTCTTTCCTTGTTAAGGATATACTCGAGAAAACTAGTCTGTTTTTCGAAAATCGCTCTATTGAGATTACATGACGCACGCCAATACGTTAATACGCACGTCAATAGGTCAATACCAACATCAATACCAAGGTCAAATGCTCTTATATGGCCAAAACAACAAACAAACGTTACTGAAAGGCAGCAATTTGACTAACGCATGCGGTTTTGCTTGGTTTAGCGAACACGCAGAGCAAAGAGGACGGATTGCGAGCTAAAAAGTAGCTAAGTATTCTCTCAACGTCACTGACTTTTCAGTATTTTGATAGGTTAATCGCACTATTAAGGATTATTTTTAGCGGCAGAAAACCTCTATTGGGCAATCTATGTAGAGATTACATGCCGCACCCCAATACATTAATACGCACGTCAACACGTAAAATATACCAACGTAAGATGTCCTTATATGGCCTTAAATAATCTCGGAATTTCCAAATTTCCGTTTTAGACTGTTTCTGACTTGATTCCAGATGAAGATATGCCAACAACTATATAAATCCGGATACAGAATACAGCGAAATTCATTTATATACTGTTTTCACTGTACGTTGCTAGGTGCGACTAAACATTAAATAGAAACCTAAGGATATCATTCCTTTGTATATGAAGCACAGTACAAGATAGTTATACGTAAAAGCTAACGTCACATACCCTTTTCTGGCAAGACCACTGTACTGTACGTTGCTAGGTGTGACTAAACATTAAGGAGGGGCTTTAAGCTTACGTCACATGCCCTAATATGGCAAGAGATTGTTGTTTATTTAAATATATGGAAAGGTATGCTCATCCTATAAATTAGATTTGCCTGTACTTATTAGCTCTATACCCTTGTGGGATTGACAAGAAAGCATGCTTTCTGTTCCGTTGGTGACTGATGGTGGCTCCATTCCAGCTAAGTCTATTCCAACTCCTTGTATCAAATATGCATTTTCAAGCACGAGTTCATCTCCTGCCAAAGATATCAGCTTCAGCCAAGAGAAAGCTTTAAATTTGAACACCAGTGCGGGCACGGAAAAAGGTTTGTAATATTTCTCTACTCTACTTGGACGCAAACGAGTAACGAAAAGCGTAAACACTATAACTTATTTTGTAAAATCAGATTGTACATTTCAATTATTTCTTTTGAAAAAACAAGAACTACAACATGCAACATCCAGAATATTTTTTCTATTTCTAGATCTCACTCTTTTGCACTGTTAGGGGTATCGAATGGTCTTTGCGAGCATGCGAGCACTGTGTTTTTTCTTGCGAGCACGAGCAAACGAGCAGCGAGCACTTTAGAACTGAAAACAACAGGCGAGCCAGCGAGCACTTCGAAAAATTTCCGCCAGCAACAATTGTTTTTTTTTTTAATTTCACACAGTTTTTATTAGAGTGCGCCTAGTAGTCTGACTGACAACATCGCGATCCAACCAATTATTGCTAATTATAGTAATTATGCCACCTTTAATTTGATGCCAAATTACGTCATGCTTTCGCATGGCTGTCTAAGTCTAGTAGCTTCTAGCTGCCTTTAGTAGCTTTTAGCAGTGTGTTTAAGCTAGTTGTCAATCTTTGTAGCTCTTTGTCGCATGGAAGGTATGTTTTTATCTTATCATAAGTGGTTTTCAAAGCAATGTTGCATTTTCTAGCTTGCTCTAGGAGCTTCAAGGCGCTTACATGGATCAAACAAGCCTGCATGGAAAACCATTCGCAACAATACAGACCTGACAGTCAATGGGTCTGTTCAATTTCAAAGTCCTCTTTAGGTTATTAATTTCTACCTTCTTCGCGGCTGCTCCAAAGGAAAAATTCGTACGCGCCTTAGTTTCAATAAAACTTAAACAAATTTTATATCAGTAGAAAGCTTAATAAAGGAAAACTGGAACAAAATCTGATTAGAACTACATCTAAAGTCAAAACGCGCCTGTACGCTAACGATACCGAAGTGTCTCACAATCAATTTCCCACTCTGGTGGAGAGACAATCTGTGATTGATATCGTTGGAGAAATGCAATTTACAGATGAAGATTTTCATATCCATTTGCACTAAGAGCTGTACAACGAATGTCTCGAGCGTACGTACAAGGGGGGTTGAAGAAAGCGATATGGATACAGAACAATGTGAGCAGGAACAGGATTCTCATGTCAGCAAAACCTCTTCTTAACGAACCTCAATTTAGAAAAATAACTCGAACTACTGTAATCCTGTAGTTTTGGTGTGTTTAAACCTCGTCCAATTCTTGTATGAAGTCCTGAAGTCAGCTCAGTTTAGCCCCTCAAGCATAGAGTTAAACAGCAGCTGACAGCAGCCCATCCTTACGACATCAAACAATAATTAAAGGAACTCGACCAAGAACTGACGTTGTTCTACTGAAATTAATTTGTCAAGCAGAAACCCACGTCGATGGTATTTGAAAGTGAATTAACGAAATGCATGCATGTTATGGCTTTTCCTAAAAAGCTCTGAAAATGCATCCAGCAACTTCTGTACTTAAACCTTAATGATTCGTCCAAACGGTAAATGGGCTAAGTGGCAGAGGAACTCAAAGGTAAGGCTGTCTCCTTTTTTATTAAAGAGTGGAAATTAAAGCTACTTAATTATGGAGCATTCAGAGCTCATTTATCGTTTTATTATAAATGTGGTAAAAATTCTCTTAACAAGCATCCTACAAATATCAATACTGCATTAGCTTGTATTATTATAATGACAAATTTCATTTCTGAGAGCCCCCTCTCCCATGTTATTCCAATCAGAATTTGTCTCATCCTTTCAATCTCACACACTACCCCTGCAGACACCCTGTGATCTGTTGCTCTCTGCAAATCTTCCGATTGAATTGTATATTTGATGGCATTTGACAATACATTTATTTCCACACTAAGAAACCTACAAAGCACGATTTACGGAATTTCGAGCAATCGAGTAAATTTTGACGAGAATCCGAGCATGCGAGCAATTGCAAAATTTTGCGAGCACGGGCAAGCGAGCACTCGTCTAAATTTTGCGAGCAAATCGAGCAAAGGCCACATTTTGCGAGCACTTGCAAATTTTAAGGGACCATTCGATACCCTTACTGTTTAATTTTTTCTCGAAAATCAGAGACGATATTCATCAGATCAGGGCGAGGGCCTGTCAGGGCCGTGCAACCACTTATATATTTTTTTCAAAATGGCGAATCACGAGTTCCATGTGGCGAATAATTCAAATGTGATAATTGCGAACTCGAAATGAGTCGAAAATGGCGATCACGAGTTTGGATCGAGTGGCGAATCGCGAGTTCAAACTGGTGAATCGCGAGTTTTAAGTGGCGAATTGCGAGTTGATAATGGCGAATTGCGAATTAAAGCTGGCGAATATTAATCGCGAGTTAAAAGTGGATTTCGCCGCGATCAGGCGTTTCGGGCCCACGGGAGTACTCCGGACTTAAAGTGACGGGAGATGTGCGAATGGAGGCAAAGAAATCCTTAGGACTTCCACTAGGCAGGCACGACGCGGGCACTACGTACGGCAACAATTTTTACCACGAATCTTCATATTGTTTTGAATACCCAAGAAAAAACCCTTCTTCACTTAAGCCACCCCAAAAATACTTGCTAAAATGTTCTTACCCTACAAAATACCAGGAATCGAAACTTTCAAACCCAAAAAAGTCCTTTGCACATCCCTGTCACTTTAAATCCGGCTTTATTCCTTCGTTTTCTCTGTATTTAATGATCAGCACCCAAGGAAGTGTTTCATCAGGTATCTAAACACGTCAAAGTCGGATGAATCATTCTTCCATTGAATCATTCTTTGATATATTACATGAAACTTGGCACGACGATTACGATAGCTAATACTAAGAACCTGTTAAAAGAAGGGACGCGTACAATAAGCTGTTTAGATTTTAGAATTTAGATAACGTCAAGTGAAAACGATCTAATTACAACTGTGGCAGTCTGGCGACTCGCCACGAGCTGTCCACGTTCGTCTCCGAGAGCAGGCTCTAGTATGGCACCTTAGGTCCACATGACGACAGTAATAGGGTCCAAGTACCTTTCTTAAACAATCCTCAGGCAGGTAGCTTTGATAAAGCGTGAAAATGCCTTTTGAACCGACGATTTTGACGACCGATCAAGATTTGCCAGGCTGCCAGGCGTCCACCGAATGCAGTTCATCAATCCCACAACTCCACGCGCACCGTGCTAGAAAAAGGAGGGACACCTGGGAACGAGTTCACTAGGGCTGATTACCATGAATATAAAAGAATAATTAATCAGGCGCCATTTATGAATCAGGAAATTGAGTTAATGTTCACTTAGAGATGTTTTAAATATTTAATATGTTCCTATACTATAGATTTGAAACTTCAAGGACCATTGAAATCACATGGAAATAAAAAAGCCAGATCTCTGAGAACCAATTTTACTGTTCATCAGCGGCAGGAACTGGAAAAGGCATTCAGTCAAGGGCATTACATTTCCCGTCAAAAACGTCAACTATTAGCACAAGAGTTAGGGATTCCTGGAGCAAAGATTCAGGTACATCAACAATCTTTGTTTCCTCTAACAATTGAATTCAGGTACATCAACAATCTTTGTTTCCTCTGACATATGAATTCAGATAAATCAACGATCTTTTTTTTCTGTGACATATGAATTCAGATACATCAACAATCTTCGTTTTCTGTGACATGAATTCAGGTACATTAACGTCTTTGTTTTCTGTGACAAATGAATTCAGGTACATCGACAATCATTGTTTCCTCTAACAATTGAATTCAGGTACATCAACAATCTTTGTTTCCTCTGACATATGAATTCAGATAAATCAACGATCTTTTTTTCTGTGACATATGAATTCAGATACATCAACAATCTTCTGTGACTTGAATTCAGATACATCAACAATCTTCGTTTTCTGTGACATGAATTCAGGTACATCAACGTCTTTGTTTTCTGTGACAAATGAATTCAGGTACATCGACAATCATTGTTTCGTATGACATATGAATTCAGGTACATCAACAATTTTTGTTTCGAATCCTTTGACATATGAATTCAAATACACCAACAATCTTTGTTTCCTCTGACGTATTCAGGTACATCAAAAATCTTTGTTTTCTGTAACATATGAAGTCAGGTACATCAACAATCTTTGTTTTCTGTGACATATGAAGTCAGGTACATCAACAATCTTTGTTTTCTGTGACATATGAAGTCAGGTACATCAACAATCTTTGTTTTCTGTGACATATGAAGTCAGGTACATCAACAAATCAGTGAAAAATCTGTGAGTGAGACCACAACAAGAGACGAACCCATGAGCTGTCGAACACTCTCTATAAACTACTGAGTCTTGAATTTGGTTCCCGTCGGGGGAATGGCCTGTGTTCAGATGTCTCACATTTCCTTACGATGTAGAAAATTGACGTCATTTGCACGCAAGTTAATCATGGGAACACGCTTTTTTTCTGTTGTCCCATGCTCGTGATAAGCTAAAGAAGTGCTCCACATTAAATTGAATATTTTTGTAATGGATTTTGTTTCCTTTTAGAACTGGTTCAAGAATAGAAGAGCAAAGCAGCGGAAAGAGCTTCAAGACACTGAAACTCAGCCTTCTATTTCTGCTTCTATCTCAACTGGTTTGCATTTTCAGTACTTTAATCACGTGCCATACCCAAACAATAATCTGATCAAGAAAGATGCCTGGATGTTATTTAGCACAGCTACTGCGCATGCTTCAGACTAAGACCACTGATTCAATTGTTAATTTCTCATTCAAAGGTTAAAGGTTTTTAAAGTTTGTAAGTTTAATTCACCACATCTTAAATTTGCTAATTTACAACAACAACAACATGTATTTCCCGTGTACATAATTTTTATATATTTATTTTGTATCTAAATGCTTTTAATACATCATTATACCTTGGCACAAGCATGCTGTGAAGGATGCCTAAGTTAAAGGAACATTATTTAAGTTAATTTGTCGCAGTTCCTTTATTCATGTTCTCGTTTCAAATTTGCTGATCAGAGTTATTGTAATTTTTCATAGTTATTATGTTGTTAATATCGTAAATAGTGTCAACAATAAGCTGAAAGATATTTGTATCTGGACGAAACTCGTTCTTCAAGAATAAGAGGTCCATTATCATGGAGGTACTGAGATTTGCTTCTAACCAAGAGTATAAACTATAACATAGGATAATGGTATGTCTGACCTCTCATGCACGGCCTTGAGATATAGAACGATTGACGTATGACCTTAAATAATTACGCGTAAACGCAAACAAAGTTTACGGAAGCAATTTGATTGCTTTAGCGAACGGAGGCAAACGCGGTTTCTAAATATGGTATAAGCAAAAAATGAATATTCGGAAGCTGTGAATGCGCGTTACACGTTTCAACCCACTTGTGGGTTTCTGGTTTTAGTCATGTTATATTATGGGCAATAACTTTGTCATCGTAACAACGTTATAACATATCTTCGTTTAAGCCGATAAAATGATGGCAAACATAAATAATCAAGGGCTCGTTCTATGAGCCAACTCGTGTTAAAATAAGCGTACATGAGTTGAACCTCTATTTATAGCGGCCACCTATTAAGCGGCCACCCTCTTTTAAGCGGTAAGTTATCAAAGTCCCGAAGTCATTGTCACTTATATAACACTTTACATAGAAGATGAAAACATAAATATGCATTGTGTGAAGCGAGACAGCTGTAATACACTGAGGAATTACAAAAGAGTGATTGCAGGAGTGAACATTTGCATATTTGCCACCATTTACGATAACCCGTTCATTACACTTCACGTATTCACGAGATAAAAAGAAACCAAGAATCACTTTTTCAAGGTAACCTCCATTGTTATAAACAATTGTCGTTAAATTGTTAAAAATAAAGTCTAAATTCAAAATTTTTTAAAAAACAGGTGCAAATATAATTTTAGTGTACAAAAAAAATGGATATGAATATCGCCTATTTTCGCTTTTAAATTTCCCGCGCGCCGCCATTTTGAATAGTTATGACGTGTCACGGTTGTCTAATTGTTACATACAAAAGAACTTCGATTCTTAACAATAGCGACAACCGTAACACGTCATAAATATTCAAAATGGCGGCGCGCGGGAAATTTAAAAGCGAAAATAGGCGATATTTATATCCATTTTATTTGTAGTAAAACTATATTTGCACCTGTTCTTTTAAAAATTTTAAATTTCGACTTTTTTTCCAACAATTTAACATCAATTTGTTCTGACAATGGAGGTTCCCTTTAAATACATTTTTGCATAACTTATACAATCTTCAGTTTATTAAGAATGTTAAAAATGATGCTACATATATAAGCAACTGTTAGGCAACAACCTTGGGATGTATAGTAAAGTCGCACACGAGCCAGATGGCCCACACAGCCGGAGCTTAACCCGGTTTCTGTAGCATGAAGCGACTAGGAATATTGCTACTCCCCCTGGATGGGATGCTAGTCCAGTTAACTGTATACATGATATTTATAAATAAATGTGATTTAGAATATACAGATATCACCACGCTTTGACTTTACACATATTAAGGCGAGTCTCAACCTAAATTTGATTGAAATTTTAAGAGGTTTTAAGAAGGGATAGAAAAAAGAAAATGATTTTTGAAACACCAACAGACAGTTGATGCCTACGAAAGAGCACCTCAGGTTGCTAGTGGACAATCTTCAGATTGTTTAGAAAACTACAAAAATCCCTACTTAGTCACAGCTCTCCTATGCGACAGAGGTATGGTCTCCTGCTAGTGTCAAATTGAGGACGATCTTAGAAAGGGTCCAGAGGCGCGCAACCCGTTGGATACTTAGAACTAGGTTTGGCGAGATGTCCTTTAAACAACGACTGCTGACTCTTCGCTTATTACCACTAACTTATGATAGGGAACTCAGAGATCTCGCCTTTCTCTATTATTGCATTTCCGGATATACGGATATTATATTCGGATATACTTAAATATTGATTGGTATGTTACTTTTGTCACCTGCACACGTGAATAAAGGTCGAATAAATCGACAAGGTGCCACGAAGCTCTTTAGAACCTCTAATTTTATTGGCCCTGAGTATCACGAAGCTCTATTGTTTCAGGGCTAAGGTACATTCTTCTGTTGTTTGTTCTATTGTATTCTCAGCCAATCCTGTGAGGCTTACCGAGAGCTTCGTGCCCGCCCAAATCGACGCTTTCTTCGTCGTTCTTATAAGTTCGGATGTTATTGCTCATCGTGATAATGTGTTTTAGCAGAAACCCATAAGTGGGTTGAAACGTGCAACTGTCTCTTGCACGCTTCCGATTATTCAATTTGCTTAGAAGTTGTTACAGCCATATTTGTTACTTTTGTCATACATGGCCGATCTCGCTCTAAGAACCCTACCCTTGTATTAAAACCTGCTTACTGTAAAACTGCAACTTTTCAGGCCTCATTTTTTAATAGAATTGTTAAACACTATCTGTAATCTCGCCTCTCATGACAATTTTTCGAGTCCAAGTATTTTGATAAATTTTCTGCGCGCCACTTATTTTACTTTACTGGTCACTACTTATAATATTGACATGCCCTGCACCTGGTTCCTCTCCCGTAACTGCCCTTGCCACCGTTCTTCATTTTTATCTGACTGATTCTATAGTAACTAAATTAAATTATAGTTAAATTATTTAAATTAAATTTTAGTTTTCTTATCGGATATATATATCTATATCTATATCCATATCTATATATATATATATATATTTACAAATTAGTATGGGAAGGGAGATATGGACAACTAATTGCCTCATAATCTTTGGATCACCAACCTATTCTCGTTCGGAAGGCGATTCACAGCGATTTCTGAAATAAATACATAGACAGTTAAAGTGAGAACAGAAATTTTCACAACAAAGATTATGAGTGAAAAAGTGCCTCTGCCGGGAGTTGAACCCGGGTCTCCTGATGACCGGACAGATGCCTTACCACTAGGCCACTGAGACAACCACACTTACACAAACACAAGGGAAGGGAAGTATGTACAACTAATGTGTTGTTTGTGTTTGTGTAAGTGTGGTTGTCTCAGTGGCCTAGTGGTAAGGCATCTGTCCGGTCATTAGGAGACCCGGGTTCAACTCCCGGCAGAGGCACTTTTTCACTCATAATCTTTGTTGTGAAAATTTCTGTTCTCACTTTAACTGTATATAGATTTTGGGTTGCGCCTCGCATGGGATTTTTTTATTTCCCGTTCGCGCAATCCTATTTGGTCCTCTCATTTATCTCCGTTTTTTTTTTTAATTTTTATATATGTATTAATTTTTAATTTATGAGACCAATAAAGTTGATAAGTCAAGCCGCACAAAAAAATACTTGCATTCTTGCTTTATTAAACCTGATTTTGGTTTATGCCTCCAACACTTCCAAACGAACTGAAAGGAAGCAACTTGATTGCTTTAGCGGACAGAGGCAAACGCGCGGGTTTTCGTTGGTTTAGCGAAGACGTAGAGCAAAGCAAAGATAACGGATCACGAGCTAAAAAGTAGCTAAGTATTCTCTTTAATGTCACTGGCTTTTCAGCATTCTGATAGGTAAATCGCAAAAGCATCTTTTAGGAAACTGTTTTTCGAAAATCGCTCTATTTCGCTATTTCTGTAGAGTTTACATGACGCACGCCAATACGTTAATACGGACGTCAACACGATCAGTACCAACGTCAATACTAACGTCAAATGTCCTTATATGGCCAAAACAACAAACGAACTGGAAGGAAGCAATTTGATTGGTTTAGCGAACAGAGGCAAACGCACTGCGGTTTTTGATAGGTTTAGCGAACACCCAGAGCAAAGCAAAGAGAATGGATTGCGAGCTAAAAAGTAGCTAAGTATTCTCTTTAATGTCACTAGCTTTTCAGCATTCTGATGGGTAAATCGCACAAGCCTCTTTCCTTGTTAACGATATACTCGAGAAAACTGTTTTTCGAAAATCGCTCTGTAGAGTTTACATGACGCACGCCAGTACGTTAATACGCACGTCAACACGATCTATCTATTAGTACCAACGTCAATACTAACGTCAAATGCCCTTACATAGCCAAAACAACAAACAAACGTTACTGAAAGGCAGCAATTTGACTAACGCATACGGTTTTTGCTTGGTTTAGCGAACACGCAGAGCAAAGAAAACGGATTGTGAGCTAAAAAGTAGCTAAGTATTCTCTTTAACGTCACTGACTTTTCAGCATTTTGATAGGTTAATCGCACTATTAAGGACTATTTTTAGCGGCAAAAAATAGCATTTTCTGTAGACATTACATACCGCACCCCAATGCATTAATACGCACGTCAACACGTAAAATATATCAACTTAAAATGTCCTTATATGGCCTTAAATAATCTCGGGATTTCCAAATTTCCGTTGAGACTGTTTCTGACTTGATTCCAGATGAAGATATGCTATAGAAATATGGAAGATATAGAAATCCGGATACAGAATACAGCGAAATTCATTTATATACTGTTTACACTGTACGTTGCTAGGCGTGACTAAACATTAAAGAGAAACCTAAGAATGTCATTCCTTTGTGTATGAAGCACAATAGTTATACGCAAAAGCTAACGTCACATGCCCTTTTATGGCAAGACCACTATAGCGGAAGAACAAGCTCCGCCTATAAATTAGTTTTGCCAAGCTACATTCACTATTTCTATGATCACACACGATTGCCAAGAGACCATGACTCATGTTCCGTTTGTGACTGATGGTGGCTCCATTCCAGCTAAGTCTATTCCAACTCCCTGTATCAAATATGCATCCTCAAGCACGACTTCATATCCTGCCAAAGAAATCAGTTTCAGCCAAGAGAAAGCTTTGAATTTGAACACCAGTGCGGGCATGAAAAAAGGTTTGTATTGAATACTTGGGCACAAAATGAAACGAAAAGCGTAAACACTATAACTTATTTTGTAAAATCAGATTGTACATTTCAGTTATTTCTTTTGAAAAAACTGGAATTACAACATGCAACATCAAGAATATTTTTTTTATATTTCTAGATTTCACTCTTTTGCACTGTTTAATTTTTCCTAGAAAATCAGAGACGATGTTCATCAGATCAGGACGAAGGCGTGTAAGGGCCGTGTAATCAGTATATTATTTTCAAAGTGGCGAATCACGAGTTCCATGCGGTGAATAATTCGATGTGATAATCGCGAATTGGAAGTGAGTCGATCACGAGTTTGGATCGAGTGGCTAATCGCGAGTTGAAAGTGGCGAATTGCGAGTTGATAGTGGCGAATTGCGAATTAAAGCTGGCGAATATTAATCGCGAATTAAAAATGGCTTTCGTCGCGATCAGGCGTTTCGGACACTATAGCGAGTACTAAGAACCTGTTAAAAGAAGGAACGCGTACAATAAGCTGTTATAGAATTTAGAATTTAGATGACGTCAAGTGAAAACGATCTAATTACAACTGTGGCAGTGTGGCGACTCGCCCCGAGCTGTCCACGTTCGTCGGAAGAAGAACGAGCAGGCTCTGTTGAATACAGCCACAATATACAACCATTAGTATGGCACCTAAGGTCCTCATGACGACAGTAATAGGGCCCGAGTACCTTTCTTAAACAATCCTCAGGCAGATAGCTTTGATAAAAGCACGAAAATGCCGATCAAGATCTGCCAGGTCTGCCAGTTATCCACCGAATGCAGTTCATCAATCCCTCAACTCCACGCGCACCGTGCTAGAAAAAGGAGGGACACCTGGGAACGAGGCAGAACGAGGCCAGTAGGGCTGATTACCATGAATATAAGAATAATTAGTTAGCCATCATTTATGAATCAAGAAATTAAGTTAATTTTTCACTTAGAGATGTTTATATATTTAATATGTTCCCATACTATAGATTTGAAACTTCAAGAACCATTGGAATCACATGGAAATAAAAAAGCCAGATATCTGAGAACCAATTTTACTGTTTATCAGCGGCAGGAACTGGAAAAGACATTCAGTCAATGGCATTACATTTCCCGTCAAAAACGTCAACTATTAGCACAA